>RBNI01000116.1:0-41691 GCA_003990745.1 Jimgerdemannia flammicorona | reverse complement strand
AAAAAAAAAAAATAGGAGGTGGACCCCCTAGAGAGATTGGATAGAGGTGGGGGTAAGTGTATTATTATGAGATTAGACTGAGATATTAATAAAGAATGCAGTCTAAGTGACTAAATAATATATATATATTTATAATTCTATATTAGGAATTTGATAATAAGAATAATATTTTTTTATAGCATATTCTGTTATTTTTTCTATTAATCCTTTATTATATATATCTATATATCTAAAAGATTTTCTAGTATATTTACAAATAATTGCTAATTTAATACTATTTAAAGTTTGAGATATAGTTTATTTAAACCATTCCAAGTATAATAACAATATTCTCTTATAAATAATTTTATAGCTTTCTAATATATTTTTATATAATTAAGTTTATAATAAAATCTAGAATAAAAAAAAAACTTATAACCAGCTACAGTAATAATTTTTTCAAGTATATATTTTGAATTAAGAAAGTTAGACTATAATTCTAAAATTCTTTATATATAATAATTATTTCTTAAATATTTTTCTATTATCTTTAACAAATTTTATATAAATTATCTTTTTATACTCCTCTTTCTTATCAAATTATTTTTATTTCTTTTAGTTGAACTCTTTTTTTTTCTTTAAAACAATTATCTTCAAAATTTATAAACTATATTTAAGTATTTTTTAAATTTATTCTATTAATATTAAAGCATCTTCTATAATGCTTGATATCCTGTTAAATTATTAAAAGCAAAAATTATAATACAATTAGAATATATAGCTTCAAAGATAGAAATTATCTTATTTTTAACTTATTTAATAATATCTTTAGTATTCTATCAACTATTTCTATTAATTTCTAGTCTAATAGTTTCTCTAGTTATTTTTAGATATATTAGAAAATAATAATTGTTATTTTTCATTTAAATATAAAGGTTCAATTATTTTAGTTAATAATTTACTTACTATTAGTATATATTCTTTTTCTTTTTTTTTTAAAGATATTTTATCTTAAGAATATCAAATTAATTTTGTACTATTATTTGAATAAAAAATAGATTTATTATGAGTAATAAAAATAAGATATTTTTTATTAATTTTATGATCAGGATAAAAAAGCTTTTCAATATTATAATAAAACTATATATTGATAGAATTAATATATTATAGATAATCAAACTATCAGCTCTAAGTTCTGAGTTTCTATAAGAAAGTCCTGAGTTCCAATTACCTATTGCAGTAAGTCCAGGTATTACTTTTGAGTTCTTATACTAATAGAGGTATCATACTTATATCCTAAGTTAATCAGACTTGAAATTATTAATAAGTCAGATTTGAGAGTTTTATAATAAAATATTACTTTATTCTTATGTTCAGAGAAAGTAGAGCTGAGATTATAATATACTCAGTATAGAGAGTATTTATACATATTTGAGACTATAATAAAATATAGTATACTAGATATATTTATATAGATTTATACTATTCTAGATAATATAATAGTGATCCCAGAATGATGACATCAGTACAGGAGATAGCCTTTCCTTACAAGCTATCAGATTGGAGCACAAGAAGATCATATTATATACAAGATAAGCAATGATGACCAACTGTGAGTTATTGTGACCACAGTATAGGTATCTTGAGAAATATAAAAGAAGGATTAAGGAACTATAGTAGCAGCAACCAATAAGACTCACTAATCTCAAAATAGCTCAAAGACTTACCACAAATAAAATGCCTGCTGCTCACCAAACCTCAAGGTCAAGGAACTACCAAGACACCTCAGTTGAAGAAAAGATATTCCAAGACATCAGAAGAGCTATGAGGACCTGCTCAAGAAGGACTCCTAGTGCTAATCTGAGTACTGTGGATTTTTATCACTTTATCCTCTACTACCATAAAATGAAAACAAGGATCACTATTGCTACCAAATGCCTCCAAATATAGCAGAAGTATGAAATAAGAAACCTCCTCTGCTGGGAGTTCCTACAGGCCAGCTCTCAAAAGTTACAAGATATCACTCCCATGGATATATGTGAAATAAGAACAGCTAAGAAGATCTATCAGATCTTTAGGCATGCACTATAGTTGATTCCCAACTTGGAGTATATTAGAGTCTCAGACTTTAGAGACATGTCAGCCTGCCATATCAATGCACTAGAAGCCAGGATGGCTACAGAAGTCCAGTCTACTATCACTCTCAATAGTGATAAAGTAGAAGACTTCTGGTATCCCATCCTTCAGGACAACTCAGACCAATTCCTGTAAGGATTGATCTCAGTATTCTAAGACCCAAGCATCTAGGTTAGATCTCTCCAAGACCCCACATTTGTTCCCTATTTTATAGAAGAGAACCTCATAGATTAGAGAGCTCCTGATTTCTCCACTGAATGTGATGACATCATCAGCAATGACATCATCCCATGCAACATATATGAAACATACAACCTATGTAATAAGATGGACAAGATGTTCGCAGACCTCATCTCCTTCAAAGACATCCTGACCTCTGATGAGGATGAAGTCTCTATAGTCTTGAACATTCTGCTCTAAGTTCCTTAGTTATACTGGATTATACCAGTACTCTTTTCCTGTATAACAGCTGTTCCACCACTGGTATTCTGATGTAACTTAGAGTTATTCCAGCACCCTGTATCACTGAAATTATACCAGCATTCTGAACCTGTGTAACTATCTATACTAATACTGGAACTTAGCAGTTTTCCCTATTCTGGCATTTTGTTTTAATTATTGGAATTTATATTTAGCTTTATATCTTAGCAACTATTGAATTATATTTTGTATAAATACCCCTCTTATTTCCTCTGAAATAAAGTCAGTTCTGGTTCACTTATATATACTTCTTTATAAGTAATCTAAAGAGATAATAAGACAGTTTAAAGATAAGAAGTTTGAGGACTATAAGATCTTGAGAAGGTACTTCAATAAGAACTTGCTTATAACAAACTTGAGTTAGTCTAAGAGATACACCTTGAAGAGAATCTGACATATTTGAAGGACTTAGCAACTACTATATGACAATAACTATAACTGTTAGTTAGAATTTCTGTAGAAATTTCTATTGAAAATTCCAGTAGCTTTATAGATATATAATAATTTATTATATTCTTCCCTTCTTTACCTGGGCCTACTTATTAGACTCAGTACTAAACTCTAGATATATACTTATCAAACTGAAGTACAGTATACTAGATTACTTGAAAAATAATTTCACTCTATTATTCATTACTTAAATTAATAATATTTTTAGAAGATACTCTATGGAGATAGTTACAGACTTGGGGTTAGATGTAGAAAAGAAAATAGAGTCTTTTGGTAATAATATAGATATAGTTATTAATAAAGACAGACTTATTATTTGATAGTAATGAGAAGTAGCTTATTGACCGATGAGATATTCTATCTCATAATATGCCTTTAATTCTTATTAATAGTAGAAAGTCTGAAAAGATATTATTAAGCTTTATTTAGATCTGGGTCTTCAGAGATTTATATATTGACAGAAAGTGGTTTAGTAGAATTCCATTAATATTTGATAGCTCTAAAGATATTAGTAGTAATCTTGTTCTTAGTTTATTCTTAATATCATTACTAAGTACTCATATTGTGAGTAGATTATCTGTATAAGATTATTTTAGAATATTTATACTTCTCTTCATTAGGAGTATTCAGATATATAACTATCTTTTAGAAATTCTATAGAAATTTTCATTATATTAAATATCTGTATTAAATTACTGCTTCTTCTATATTTGACTAAAGATGGTCTTCCTTTTTTCAAATGATATGATACTTAGAGTTTTCTTTCCATTTCACAAGATAGTACTGGATAGACTTGATAGCTTATTTAAATCAGTAATTCTTATAATCTAAGATATAGTCTACTTTTATATTTTAATTATTGATCAATAATTACTAGGTCTAAAGAAGGTATAGTTCTTTCTTCAAAAGTGTTTAGAGTATATAGCTGAAGTTAAAAGATATGAAATACTGGATAGATTCTTTTTAATATTACTAGGAGATCTAACTTATATATAATAGATTTATTTTTTTGAGGATCTTAAATAGTCTAATATAGCAGAGTCTAAGCTTTTTTTTAGAGTCTATATTGTTCAGAGTTAGGTACTGAGTACTGAGTAAAACTTCTTCTTCTTTTTTGTAAATAACCTCTATTTTATTTTTAATAGTATATATTACTTATATTCTTTATATCTCTATAAGAGTATCTTGTATTTACTAGATATTATCTTATATAATATCAGTGATTCCTTATATAGCTGGTACTATAATTTGGATAATAACTATAGAGATTTGTAGATGTTGTCTATAGTTCAGATAAAATAGCATTATCTTAGTACTTGTACTTAAGCTATTATTATATACAAATTTAACTAGAGTTTGATTTGTTCTTTTTATCTAGTTATCTATATATAGATAATATACTATAGATATTTTCAGTTATACTTCTAGGCTCTTAAAGAGTGCTTACTAAAAGTTACTTATAAATTTTATATCTCAGTCTGAGATAATTACTAATAGTAATTTATGAAAGTAGAATATATTATTAATAAATAGCTATACTATTTCTGATACTATTATAGTAATAGTTATTATAATAAAATAGGCCTGCTTACTGAGGCAATTAATGAAGATAATGATTATATCTCTTCTCTTCTTAGTTTTTAGTAACTGAACAATGAAGTTTATTCTAATATAGTCCTAATTTTAGATGAGAATTGTTAGTAGCTATAGTGTGCCAGCTGGTATCTGGTTACTAGGCTTATATCTTTAGTAGATATTATAGGATATAATATAATTCTTAATATCAGATATTATTTTAGACTAATAAAAGTCTCAGACAATATACTGATATATCTTATCAAATTTTATATCTAGCTATAGATGAATCATATAGTTCTTATAAGATTTATAAGTAAGTAGAGATATCAAAGACTCAGATTCTTATGTTATCAAGAGATATATATATCTGTTATAGATAAATATATTCTTATAGATCTTCTTTATAATATAGCTACCTTTATTGAGGATTTATTTAATAATTTATATATTGTCATCTTTGATATACTTCTTTAAATAAGTTGGTGACAATATTGCTAATTATAGTGAGATCATCTTTCTGAGTACTCTGAGAGAGAATATTAGTTACTTTATTCTTAGTTTCAGCAATATTGTAACAGTTCTAGTTTCTTTAAGAGGAAGCAGCTAAATCTGGAAGTTCTAATTGGCCTAAAATAGCTCAAAGAGATACTTAAAGATTCAAGTATTCTTAAAGGATTTCAGGGAGAAAATATTCTGAGCTTTATTCAGACAAAGAATAAGGATATTTATATATGATCTGAAAGAAAGATCCAGAAGGAAAAGAGAAATGTCAAGAAATAGGTTCTTAGTAAAGCTGACTAATACTATTCTATAATGTTCCAAAAGGTTTCATAACTAACTAAGACAAGATACTTGGCACCAAGGAAAGACAAGAATGTTTTAGTGGTTTCTGGGCACCAAGAGAAGATTTCTAAGCAAGTAGAAGGTGATGAAACATAGTAGAATATTTAAGAAATAATAAGAAAAGACTGACTAAAAGATACGAAAATATACTAAGACTAAATATGACTGTGAAATTATTACATCTCTCCCTCCTTAAGAACTAATATTCTCATTGAGTTCTTAGATAACACAAGACTAGATATACTTAACTAAAATTTCTCAAACTTGTATTAGTATATTAGCAGGAATTGACCATCCTCATATATGGCAGAGGGTCTATTACTAGACTAATCAACTGAGAGAACTAGTAGCTTTGTTTCAATAGACTTTTTATTTATTAAATATTCTGCTGATTTCAGGATCCCAAAGTAAACTTCTAATGTATAAGGTACTGGTCATTACTATAGGTTGTCAACAATCCAAGAAAGTCACTACAGAGATTAAGTAATATATTTTGCCTTGAAGTCTTGAACTAGATTTGAGAGTTCTTGAGATTTACCAGTAGTTCCCAGATAGTATCATATTTAGGATAACCCATCCACTTGACTAGATATTCAGAATGGTGGTAGTAGATTTATTTGTCAAGGATTTTCTCAACTTTGTACTTAATATAGTCTTTAATAATCATAAGAGCAGATGGCTTAGGAATTTAATCAGAGTAGGGCAGTGACTGGTTCTAGGTCTTGAGGTGTAATATATGAAAGACTGAGTATACTCTCATGGTTTCAGGTAGCTTGAGGTAGTAGAAGAATGCAGAGACTTGTTCAGTAATCTCAAAAGGTCCAATATACTTGGGTTGGAACTTGTTCAAAGAGTAGTTGACTTGAGATTATATCTTGAGGTTCTTGGTAGATAGTAGGACTTGATCTCCAATAGTGTAAGTGATATCATAGTGTTTTTTATCAACATACTTAGCTTGATGCTATTGAGCTTTCTGAAGATTCATAGTAGCAATTTTGAGTAGTTCATCCATTTTGTCTATAAGGCTCTTAGTAGTGAAGACTTATATTTGACTGCTTTTTATAAAAAGAAATAGACTTGTAGAGATCTTAAGATCTTGACCATAAAGTAACTGGAAAGAGAAAAGGCCAGTAGATAATTGGATAGTATTATTGTATACAAACTCCATATAAGTCAGGTAGTGGTCCCAATCATCTTGCTCATAAGAAATATAGTTTCTAAGTATTTGTTCTAGAGTTCTGTTCATGTGCTCAGTTTGTCCATCAGTTTGTAGGTGAAAGGTGGTAGACATAGCCAGTTGGGTTCCCAGGGTCTTGAAGAGGGTTTGCCAGAAGTGACTGATAAACTTGGGGTCATAATTACTGACAATTACTTATAGTAGACCATAGTGATAGAAGATGGGCTTGAAGAAGATTCTTGCAATCTCAGATATAGTAGCATTAGTAGTAGTTGGTTCAGCAACCATAGTCTTGGTCAGGCAGTCAACAAATACAATAATAGCATCAGTATCAGATTGAGTTTATGGTAGTTGAGTCATAAAGTCCATAGTAACTTGCTCAAATTTCTTATTGGAAATTAGTAGTGATTATAGCAAACTAATAGGCACTTGATTGATAGACTTGTTACACTAGTATAGATTATAGCTAACAGATTTTCTTGACTATGTTTGGCCAATAGTAGTGGTATTGGATGTTCTTAATAGTCTTCTCAATTCTCAAGTAACCAGCAAGAGGAAAGTCATAGTGTTCTTGCAAAATCTTATAGTATAGGTTTATATTTTTAGATAGGTAGACTTAGTCTTAATAATAGATCAGATTGTTCTCAACAGTATATATATCCTTGAGCTCATTCAAGAAAACTCTAGTGGTGACTATGTCTCCTTTGTAAGCTTGCTTGATTTGGTCTAGGAATTTTGATACCAAGGTGACTTGCATAATTGTGGTGAGGTCAGGGTATCTTGATAAGACATCTGATACTACAAGTGTCTTGCCAGGCTTGTAGATGATTATTGGGTTGAAGGTTTGAAGTTTGAGACTCTACTTGACTTATAGATGTAATAGGGTAGATTGGGTATTGATGTACTTAAGGGATTGATAATTAGTAATGATATCAAACTCAATACTTTCTAAGTAGCATTATCAGTGATCTAGTATATGTATTATTGCCAGTAGTTTCTTCTTGTGGGTGGCTAGCTTTTGTTTAGTTGGGGCCAATTTACAAGACTCAAAAGCAATAGAATGATGTCCTTTGCCATTATCTTATAACAGGATGGCTCCAATAGCAAAATTTGATACATCAGTAGTGACTGTGAATTTTAGGCCTTGATCTGCATTATGCAGAACTAGAGTATAAGTTAGACAGTTCTTGAGTTCTTGAAAAGCTTGTTGACAGAAGAGGTCTCAGGTATAGGGTATATAGTGGTCTGAGTGCAGGGCCTTTCTTATGAGATTAGTCAGTAGCTTGGTAATGATAGAGAAGTTTCTGATAAAGTAGTAGTAGTAGCTAGCTAGACCAAGAAAGGATTGAAGTTCTGTGAGGTTCAACAGAATGAGCCATTCTTCAATTGCTTCTATCTTATATGTCTACTTGAATTCCTTGTACAGAGATAATGTAACTAAGATATTTGACTTGTTCCTTAAAGAATTTACACTTCCTGAGCTTGGTATAAAGCTTGTGTTTTCACAGAATCTCTAGAACTATTTGAATGTATTTGAGGTATTCTTCTTTAGTTGTGCTAAAGATCAGGATGTTGTCAAGATATACTAATAGGAAAATAAATAGTTGGTCCTTGAATATCTTATTCATCAGGGTCTGGAATGTGGCAGGTACATTGGTGAGACTAAATGCTAAGATCAAGAATTCATAGAGTCCAAAGGGGGTCATAAATACAGTCTTGGGAATATCTTCTGGCTTGATTCAAATCTGGTGGTATTCTGACATGAGGTTCAACTTAGTGAAGTACTTGTCATTTTTGAGAGTATTAAATATTTAATCAATCAAGGATAGTGGATAGTGGTTCTTGGTAGTAAGCTTGTTGAGTGTATAATAGTCTATACATATTTACAGAGTACCATCCTTCTTCTTGACAAATAAGACTGGTGAGCCATAAGGAGATTTGCTTGGCTGGATGGCTCCTCATATAAGTAGTTCTTCTAGTTCTTTCTTGACTACTTCAATTTTGAGTAGTAATATGCAGTATATGTATTTCTTAGGTGGTATAGCTCCTGGAGTCAGTTTGATTTCATAATCAACTTCTTATATAAATGATAGGCCAGGTAGCTTGTCTGGAAAGATATCCTTAAATTCTTCTAGCAGTAACTTGATACTTTCATTGACTAATAGTCTCTTGTCTTGTTTCTTAGGACAGACCATTATAATAAAGACATGCATTGCCTTCTTGAGTGCTTTCTTGTACTATATAGCTGATAGTATTGCAATCTGGGTCTTGCTCATAGTCTTGTCTGTCTTGGTAATGATGTTGGCTCTATCTTGAAGTAAGGTGACTTCATTCTTATACCAATAAATGTCAGGATTGTGTTTTGTAAGCCAGGGTTTTTCTAAGATCAGATTATGATCTCCTAGTGATGCAATCTCAAAGTCTACTCATTCTCAATATTTCTGGATCTTGATGGATAGTTTGGTGGCAATTGATTCAATAGGGTGCAGAGTACCATCTGCAGTGACTATACCGTTGATCTGAATTAGGAACAAGGATCAGAGAAATTAGACATTTGATCATAGTATCTGAACCCAATTCTCAATATAGTATAGCCTTATGAATAGCAGTCATTTCACAAATATTAAGTTTTCATAAATGTTAAACTCTTCACAAATATTAAGAATTCATAGTCATTAAAGATTTAACAATTAAGGATTAATACTTGTGACAAGTAACTTATAACTTAGTTATAACTTAGCCATCTTATAGCTAGTAAACTTATATAAATAACTCAGTATCTTAGAGTGAATAAACCTCAGATTGAAATAGTTCAAAAGTAAAGAGAAAGTAAAGGAACTAGTAAGCCTATGGGTAGATATACTTTGAACTCACCCATCCCTGCATCCCAAGGACTCTGTGGAGTCAAAGAAGATTAAGTTTTTAAGATATAGAAATTCAACATACTTCCAAGATTAAGCATCCACTATGTTACAACTTGGTACTCATTAGCTGGTGATTCAAGATGAATCTCTCACTTTCAAGCTGAATAACAAACAACCACTACTATCTAAACAACTATACAACTAAGACATCCAGATAAGATGGATATGAGACTATCTGTATTCCATAGTTATACTTCAGATGAGTCAATCATCACTTTCATTGATAATTTCAAGCAATATGCTGCTATAAGGAGTCTGACAGCAAGACAGCAAGTAATTCTCATGCCCTTCAATCTCTGAGGACCAGCAAGAGTAGTATTCACAGCTGCAATACATATGGAAAATAATGATGATACTATGCTAGCAGTACAGAAGACCTGGCTCTGAGCCACATACTACATAAATGAGATCAAGCAGACACTGAAGGATCAGCTCAACACAATATGCCAAGGAATGAGTGAGGATTCAAATATATTCTACACCAGAATCTAATATCAGATAATTCTTACAGATTATGCTACTGCTATTAGAGATCAAGTAACCAAAGCAATCTTTATAAAAGAAATCCACCCAGAGATAGCCCTGGCCATCTGTTTATCACCAATAGTCCTGGATCTGATACAGAAGATCACCTATGCTCAGTGATACTAGATAGTCAGACACCCACAAGATTATATAATAGAAAGAGTCACTGGAGTCAGAATCAAAGCACCCAAGGCAACCAGTGGATCTCTACCACAGTGTTCAATTGAAATACACTCCAATCAAGAGCTACTGAGTAATAGAGAAATAGTGACCCTATGGAGGAACTTACAGAAGTTTGCTGAAATAACAGCCCACCTAGGAGATATGATAAAGAAAATTAAAAGAAGAGACCACTGCTCAGTTTAGAAATTTACCACTATCTCAAACAAGAAGAGAGGTACCTGCTATACCTGTGGAGAAGAAGGCCACTACTTATATAAATACATACGCAAAACCAAGTGTAAGGTACAGCCAAGCAATGCTACTTGAAATAAGAAACAGACCAATATCATCACCTTTAAGAAGATTGGGAAATCAGATGAAGAAGAATGTGAGGCCTATTCTATACTGACCACTAAGAAGGATGTCCATAAAGAACCCTAAAAGAGGCCACCAGAGAGACCAAAGAAAAACCCTGTAGAAAAGCAGATGGAGACTACTACAGAAAGTCAAGATAAAGAAACAGATCAAAATATAGAGCTAGAACAGACTGTTCAAGATATCATCTGAGGAACTACTCCAGCCAGTAAAGGAGAAAAGGAGAAGAAGCTTCATAAAACCAAGACCTTCAAGTATAATACCTTCAAGGATCTCAGTCAATAAAAGGTCAATGCAACCTTTGACCAGCTGGCAGAAATACCTACATTCAGACAGCAAATGAGATATGGACTTGCTGAAACAACCAAGGAGCAAGGATGGAAGATAACTGAGGCCAATAATATTCAAGAAGACTCAGGAGAAGAAAGTGAAGACAACTGTAAAACTTCTGCCTATACAACTTGTCAAATCAAGGATAGAGTCTTTGAGACTATCATTGATACAAGAGCAGGAGAATGTCTCCTCAGCAAGAAAGCAACAGACCACCTAGGTTGGGAAGTTGAAGAAGCAACCAAATTGGTATTTGTCATAGTAGATAATATAAGAGCCACACCTCTGGGAAAGATCTGAGATGTCTCCATCAAGTTTGAAGGAGCAATTATTCCAGTAGATGTAATCACGATCAATGTAATCAACTATGACATCTCATCAGTAATCAATAGCTTCACAAAGTTAAGGCAATAATTGATCTGAATGCCCAGAAGATATAGATCATCTATCATTAGTGCATCGCAATCCAAGCCAACCCGTGTATATATTTAACCTGACCTGGAATTATACGTCACCCATCTTTAACCTGACCCAGAATTATATATCACCCATCTTTAACCCGACCTGAAATAATATGTCAAGATATACTCTATATTGATAAAGTTTCAAGATTATTTAGACTATATGATCTTGAACTTATCACTTAGATATTTTTCATACCCTTCAGTTTATTTCTGGAAATAGATACTATCATTGAGTAAATAAGAAGAATCTTTTCAAACTTTCAAATCTAACAGTAGGTTATTTATACTAAGTTAGTCTATAAACTTTTTTGTGATATTTCTAATATCTCTTCTTGATCTCTATAGATTAATATCTTTACTACTTTATTAATTAGAATTCATGACTCATTTGTAGATACAAAATTAGATTTGGTTATATTTTGCCAACTTGTCTATTATAAGTGATAGTTCTATGAGAGTCTATGATATGACTGAGTAGTATTGTATAATCTTGCAAACAAGTAGTTTGAGATAAGACAAGATATAGATAAATATCATTTTATTCAAGTTTACCTTCTCTTCAAAATTGAGCAAGAAGTTATAAAGAGAGGATTTTTTTATTAAAGTTATATAGGTCACATATTTCATACTTTACTGATAAATAATATAAATCTGATAGAATGGTATAAGGTCATATATTGGCATATCAAGTTGCCATCTCAACACTCCTACTCAATGAGATATGTAATAAAAAAAAAAAGAATACAAACTAGAATAGAAGCAAACTAGAGTAAACTAAACATAACTAATAGGGTACTATCTAGATAACTACAGAAGGTCAAAATTCTATACTTATAAGTATAAAAATAGATAAAGAATATAGTAAAAGACTGGTAATGTAGGTCTAGACTAATATAGAAATTTTCACAGATTGAAAAGTATTCCAAAATATATCTGAAAATATCCAAAATATCTATTCATAGGTGAATAATATAAAGAATGTAATATATATAATCCTCTTATAGATGAGGGATGTAACCAACTAATATATATACAGTGTGAGACTTTTAATAGTCCGAAAAGTATCCTGTGATCAATTATATACTGGTATATAGCTTGTAAGATCCATTTATTTAGTATATTGCTCAAACTTTGGCTTTGGAAGGGCTTTGGTCAATGAGTCTGCAATCATATACTCTGTGGAGATATATTCTAGGTATGTAGTACTGTTTTCTATATATTTATATATAAAATAATACTGTATATCAATATGTTTCATTCTGCTATAATGTACTTGATTTTTTCATAGATTGGTTGTCTTGCCTAATTAGCATAGTGTTCCTCTGAGTAAAGCTGAGCTTTTTTAAAAGCTTGTAGAGCCAAATAGCTTTCTTTATTACCAATGACAACACCTGGTACTCTACTTATATTGATGATATTGTAACAGAACTCTGCTTATATATTTATCATAAAATAACAGATCCTTGTTCACTAATATAGAAGAGGTACCCAGTTATAGATTGATGGTCATTTAAGTCTCTGGCCCAATTGGCATTATATATACCAGATAGCCAGATATCATTGCTCTTGCCATTTCTCCCACTTAATTCAATATTGCTATTAAATATGTGTATATAGTATGCTGATCTCTTTAAGTATCAGAAAATTCTCTTAATAGTACTCTAATGTGAATTATTGTAGTAGAAGGAATACTACACCATCTTATTCATAGTATATAATATGTTAGATCTCATTCCTAGTATGAGATACATGAGAGAGCCAACTGTTTACTAATAGGGAATGTTTTTGGTAGGAGTATTGTTGTCATTATCTCTATATGTAGTGTTTGGCTTCTTTAACTTTATAGAAGTATTCATAAGAGTGCTGACTGACTTACATTTACTCATATTAAAGCATTTGAGGATAACATTGGTATATGTTTCTTGTGAGAGGTATATTGCTCATGTCAGTCATCTTGAATTCTCAGTGTAAAGCTTCTTTAACTCCATTAAGCCTATTCTTGCTAGCAATGATAGTAATGTCATCAACCCATAAGCTAATAAATACTATACTGTCATTATAATACTGGACATATATGCAATTATCTGTTTCATAACATATAAATCTATTGTCAAGGAGATATTTATCAATCCTTTTGTTTTATAACTACATTGCTTGCTTGATACTATATAGTCTCTTATATAATCTATATATGAGCTTACTGTTTTCATATTCTTGTGGTTAATAGATATATAGTTTAGAATCTATATCACTATTTAGAAATGCTATCTTTACATCCATTTGATAGATTTTGAGATCATATACTATATTAATTGCAAGGAGTATTTTAAGTAATATAAGCTTGAATACCAGTGAAAATATCTCATCATAGTCTATGCTGTAATCCTACAAATAACTCTTGGCAATGAAATAAGTTATATACTGCTCTACATTACTATCAGCATTATACTTTATCTTATATATCCACTTGGATCTAATTGCTTGACAGTTTGGCAGAAGAGGCATCAGGTCCCAGGTACTATTCTTGATGAGTGAATTATATTCCTCATCCATTGTGTATTCCTATTTCTTGTTGTTGGGGCATTGTATAGCCTTGTCATATATGCTTGACTTACTGGAAGATGTTGTGATATATATGAATTTGTATTCTTCAGCATAGCTTACATAGTCTTGATGTTGTTGCTATCTAGGGCTTGCTGGCATGTCCCAGTAACTTCCTAATTCTGAATGCATCTCATTCCTGGACTTATACTTTGGCTTTTGCTTACTCTTGCTCTTAATGGAAGATTTCTTATTATTGGAAGATTCACTATCATTATCTTTGATCTCAGTAATCCTTGGCTCAGACAATACTAGCTCAGGCATTTATAGTAGTTTGAAATAGTTTTGATTAACTGCTCAAATAATTAGAGATATTGGCAGTATCAGTTATTATACTGGCTGGAATATAGATGTAGAGATTTCCATAGGTATTTCCATATAGATCTCCTTATTGTTTCTTTTTTCATTAAATTGTATATCATGCAAAATTACCACACATTTCCTAGATAGATTCCAAAGCCTATACAATTTCCTGCTATATCTAAGGAGTATGTGCTTGACTATCTTTAACTTGAATTTATACTGATTGATATTGCTTTTGTTAAGAACATATGTGTTATATCTAAATATGTATAGATGTGATATGTTGGACTTAGTTCTGCTCTATAATTCTTCAAGAGTAAGATTATCATCCTTATGCTTATTGTTGCAGCTTTCTTGCTTAGTAATTAAGATACATATTTATTGCAGATGTATACTAATGTGTTAATGGCTTTGGCCCAATAGGAATATCCTAGACTGGTGGTATTGATTATCATGTATACTATTTCTATAGCTATATGGTTAAATTGCTCAGCTATATTGTTCTGTTGAGGTATATAAGGAGCTGTTATTTGATGATATATATCTTATTTTATCAGAAATTCTCTGAATATATTATTGATATATTCACATCTATTATCTGAGTATATAGCATATATTCTACATTCTGTTTTGTTCTTGGTAATTGCTTTGAATTCTTTGAATTTCTCTAAGGCTTTATTCTTTACTAATAGAAAATATACATATGTCTTATATATATGATTATTGATAAATATCAGAAAATATCTCTTACTAGAATGTGATAGAGTATGTATTGAACCATATATATCTATATTGATTAGATTGAGGATCCTCAAGATGTGCTTTAATTATTCTTTAAATAATTATCGATAAGCTTTGTTTTCCATATATACCTTACAAAAGCTATCCTCTAGATATATGTATATATACTGGTAATCCTTTTACTGAGCTACTTCTTATCATATATTTGAGGCTTATCTTACCAATATATCCTAAGTATTGATGCTACATATTGGATGTATTAGGTGTTATTGTTGCATAAGTAGAGGCTTTTGTATTATTTGACATCTCATTGATTATATAAAGATTTCTGCATTTGAAGCTATCATTAGCTCATTATTATATAAATCATATACATAGTATCCTTTGTATGTACATATATATATTTCTTTATTGCTGCAGGCCATCATCTTGCCTATAGAAAAGAGGTTCTTTTCTATCTCTGAAGTATATAGTATATCCCCAAGAGTAGTAGTGGGCTCAATGATATTTCTATAGAGATGTATCTCTACATTTCCCTTTCCTTGAGTGTAGATAATGTTGTTATCTTCTAATTTGATAGATACAGAGTACTCAAAAGGCTCATACATAGAGAACCATTCTCTGTATAGCATTATATATTGCATTGCTCCAGAAACTATTGGCCAGATATCATTATCATCAGCTATGTTGGCAGTACATTTATCAGATATATATTTGGAAAATATATAGTTATTGGTAGTATTGACATCATTGCTACTTTTTGTCAAATGAAAAGTATTTTACTATTGACCAGAATTCATAGATAACAGGTTGGTGGATTTTGTAGTAGATCTTGTACTAGTGGTGAAACTAGTAGCTTATACAAAAAATAAATTACCACTTTCATTAGTTTTAGCAGTGTTTGTATTGCTATACTTCTCTCAATAGTTCA
The DNA here is from genome assembly GCA_003990745.1 of Jimgerdemannia flammicorona. Classification (NCBI taxonomy): domain Eukaryota; kingdom Fungi; phylum Mucoromycota; class Endogonomycetes; order Endogonales; family Endogonaceae; genus Jimgerdemannia; species Jimgerdemannia flammicorona. The sequence continues at coordinate 25,692 of RBNI01000116.1, read as the reverse complement.
CATATCTATGTTGCCAACACTGGCCTTTTCTATACTTATTTTCACTACTTATCTTATCATTTTCCCAACTATAGCAATAGTGCTTCCTATGTCTATACTTGTCACAGTACTCACAGTAACCTTCATACTTGGTTGATTGGCTAGACTAGTTATTATATTATTGAGCTTGGGTTTGGGTTCATTCTCTTTAGTCTTATTATTGACCATACTTTTGACCTTATTTGGCACTATGTCTGCTAGATCTATAGAAGGCATTTTCATTATTGTCAACACTGTTTTCTTAGTATATTTCCTTGTTCATGAGGCTTGTTATCACATGGATGTAATCCAAGAGACTGCCACTCTTGTACATAGCTGTAATGACAATATTATATATATCTGAGAGTCCTCTTATGAGTACTATAACCTTGTCTTCATTCTCAATGTAATCTGCAGATGCACTGAGATAATTCACTTGATTTACCAGATCATCAATATGATTGGCATAATCATAGATGCACTTTTTAAGCTTCATTCATATATTGAATAATTGAGATTTCAGATAGAATTAATTAGATACAGATGCTTATATATATATAATGAGTGCATAGAAACTTTCACACATTGTAAGCTATCATAGCATGTATTACAAGCTTCATTTGTGAGTTCAACAATATGAATATAATCTTGTATATTGCTCAGTGATCATTTACAATATTGTAATCTTGAATTAGCACTTGTGGCTTTATATACTCTACCAAGCCACATTTGTCAAGGAGATTTATCATATGAAATATTCAAATAGTATAGTCTCTTTCATTGAAGATTGGGATTGACCTCTTGGCAGTATTTATGCTAATAACTAGGATTGTATTTCTCATATCTATTGAGGTTACACCTGTGGTTGGCAGAATGCTCATAATTAGTATATCAATTTCTATACTTATGTTGCTAGGCTGATCATCAGACATTTCAAGCATAGTGTATTTTAAAGAGATGTTTTGCTATAGCCACTTAGTGCTAGTATAGCTTATAACCTTTGTTATAAAGAGAGGGATATTTTTATAGATTACATATTTCATACTTTACTGATAAATAATATAAATCTGATAGAATGGTATAAGGTCATGTGCTAGCATATCAAGTTGTCATCCCAATACAAGATTGTCAAGTCTATTAACTTATATATATACTTGAAGTGGTATAATATAGTAAATATTGAGGATTCTAGTACTAAAAACATGGTCTCTCATAATTGTGAGACAGGAATAGCTGTCACTATATGGACTGGGCAGTTCAATATTATATTCATAGATATAATTAATCATATAGTATACATGCAACTCCTGTTTGAGGAATGTGATTCCATAAGAAAGAACTTAGTGAGTAGATTGAATATATATTCTTTTCATTCATTTTTGTTTTTTTTTTTTTTTTATAGTCACTTGAACTTCTACTTTATTACTATCATAGGTAATATTAATTGAGATTATAAGTCAATAGATATGTATCAATTAGTTACTTACAGTCATAGGTTAGGAGTGGGCAGAGAGGTCTTACACTGCATACATATGCCAGTTTTAGACATTTAGTGTCAAAGACATTTTGTGCCTCTATGTAATTCATGTATGCTAGCTAGTACTTAAGATAGATATATGCTGGTTACACATTGGACACTCAGTGGAATAACTCAATTATCTACTTTACCACTTATTTACTCTACTACTTATCTTCTTTTTTTTTCACATGCCTCAAGTCATTAACACTTACATTCTATGCTGATTCGACCCCTCTTCATGCAGTCAACATGAAGTCAGCTCTCCAGTATGCCTACATTGCATTGACCCCCCTTTTATCAAGTGAGTTCTATGCTTTCTCCATAATGGTTTTATGGAAGATGCTGTTGATACAGTCTTTGTAGCATCCTATCTCATGGATGTTTAATCCCAAACCATTGAGGAGGATACCATGAGCAGTTCTGCCACATGCTACTCAACATATATTTCTACCCATACAGCATCCAAATGGCCTGGCCCTACACCCTCCCCTGTCCTGGATGACATTATGGACTGTTTTGCTGAACAAGACCACTGCCTTGATGACCTCTTTAATCTAATCTGCTCTGATCACAATTCTGTGCCTTAACTGATTAATTTAGCACAACCTCCTTCTACTAATAACAGAGTCTCCCTTGACTGTACTGCTACCTCATTCTCTGCTGCACTGTCAGCTGCCCCTCCCCTGCTCATCCCACAAGATCCTGATGCATTGGCTGGTGAGTTTCCATCTCTTCCTTTACTGGCCACAGTCGTGTGGGGCATTAATCTCTCCTTGAAATACAGCCATGTCAATTAGCATCTACTGGCTGCAGAGATTGATAACTCATTCTCAGCAATGGCACTTAGTTGGCTACTGGAACACTATCTGACATTGGGAGTTCCAATGCAGGACCACTAATTTGTTGAATATCTGGACAATTCAGATATATGTATCATCACCAAGAAAGCTATGTCTCTATCTAAGGACCTCCCTGACATCTCCACCTTCATCTCCAGTTTACTCACCTACTTCAGCATTGTCCATAATGCCCACCCGGGTCTGACTGAATCTATATCATTTCTCTCTTACACCATTGACTTTGTCTCTCTTGCAAAAACATCACTCTGGCATGCCCTCCTTGACTACCACATTGCCTTCTACAACAAATGCATTGCTGAAGTTGTCCATGATGGCATTTTGACTGAATGGTGCCACCATTGGGCTAAATGTGACCCTAATTTATTCATATCCCTGAGTCTCCATCAGAAGCCACTGGTACCTGTTTCTACTGCAGCTTTATTTTCCAAAGCATTGTCTCACTTGTGCCAGATCTCTTACTCAACTCACACTAATCGCAGTCCCAGTCCCTTCAAAATCCCACCAGTATGCCACAACTACAATAGATCCCTCTTCAATGGCACCCCAATATGAGATCCTGGCCACTGCAGATATAAGTGCATCTATGCACATGTATGCTTGAAATGCAGCCTTGACCACCCCTGGATGGACTGCCCTGACAATCCCTTGAAATAACCCTAGAAACTCACCCCTGACCACGTGATACCCACTAGAAATATCCCTCTCCAACTGGCTCCAAACACCTTACTCCATTGCCCCCTCCCCAAGCCCCTTGATACTGTTTTCTCCGAAATCCAGGCTCACTTCCCTCCACTCACCACTGCCCTTCAGCCATCTGCCTGGATATGAGCTCTTGCCACATACCCAGACCAGGACCTCACCCATGCTGCCATTGATACCATCTCTCAAGGTGTTCTCATAAGCTTTGATGATAACCAATGTCATCATATTGGCTTTAATCACCAATCTGTGGTCACTCATGCTGAGACAGTCTCCATGGACATTGCTCAGGAGGTAGCAGCAGGTCATATATGTGGCCCATTCTCAACTCTGCCATTTCCCTTATTCTGCTCCTCACCCCTGGACACAGTCACCAAGAAGAATTCATCATCCAAATGGCAGCACATCCATGACCTCTCCTGGCCTTGACATGGCCTTTCTATCAATGCTGGTATTGACATAGATATGTTTTACATGTCTTACATATGCTTTGACAATAGATTAGACCTTATTCGGCACTTTGGCTGGGGCTGCCTACTATCTAAAGTTGATCTCACCAATGCATTCTGTCACATACACATCCACCCCTCCAACTGGGAATTACTTGGATTCAAATGGCTGGGTTAGTATTATTTTGACTACTGCCTCCTATTTGGTGCCAGCTCATCCCCATTCCTATTCAACATCTTTGCCAAACTACTCACATAGATTGCCCACCACCAAGGCCTCCATCATCTCCTTCATTATGTATATAGATAATTTTATCCTTGCTTCACTACTTGGTGATCTTCCCCTTGCCTCTTTCAACCTCTCCCATTTTCTTCAACTCTGCCACCACCTTGGATGGTCAATATAGCCACAGAAAATCATCAGCCCATTAATATGTATCATCTTCCTAGGTATCAAATTAGATATGGATGCTATGAAGGTCCACCTCCCAGCTAGGAAACTCACTGGTATCTTAGACAAGCTCCACTGCTAGCCCCTCCAATGCTTTTGCTCTCAACCATAGCTTCAATCCCTCATTGGGTTGTTGAGCTTTACCTGCAAAATTATCCTGCTGGGCCATTCATTCCTGCAGTGTTTTATCAACTGCTTGACAAGCAACTATTCTGCCATCCTACTTGATGATGAATTCTAGGCCAATATTCAATGGTGGCTCATGTTTCTACCATACTGGAATGGCATTTCAGTTTTCCACTCTGTGGACTGGACAGCCACTCCAGTTGCTCATATATGGACAGATGCTAGCAGTGACATAGGTCTGGGTGCCTACTTTGAAGGCAAATGGTTCACCTCCCCCTGGTCCTCTACAATACAACACCTCGACATTCAATTCAAAGAATTATATGCAGTCATTCTGACTGCCACCACATAGAGCCTATATTGGACTTTCTGCCACATCTTACTCTACACTGATAACCAGGCCATCCTTCACATTATTAACTCTGGCACCACCACTAACCCCACTCTCCTTGAACTGCTACACCATGTCTCTCTACTGATGGCTCAATATGCCTTCCATTTCTATGTGACATATGTCTCATCTCAAGACAATGACATTGCTGATGCCCTCTTATATACTAATATGGCCTATTTCTGCTCTCTTGCCCCCTCTGCACAGTTACTCTCTACACCAATAGGCTTTACTGATACTCCTACCTTCCATCCCTCATGGCCTTCTTCCTTCAGTTCAGACTGGCAAGTTTGACATACCAATTGTATTTATCCAGCTAGTGGAGCTTCCTCCAATTCTGTACCCTTCACACTCCAACTGACCATCCCACCCTCCCTACATCTGAGCTAGTATTGATACACTGGGTCTGCTTGCTGGCTCTTCATCACCTTGCACTGACTACTATCAAGAAGTATCTCTCTGCTGTTCATTCTCTTCACATCGACTCTGGCCTGCCTGACCCACTAGTGGGGCTTCAACAACTATCCAGGGTCCTTTGTGGCATTAAACAGTGGCTGGGCACTTGACCCATATGACCCCAACTTCCTTTTACATCTGACTGTCTCTGCTGCCTACTTCTACACCTCCAATTGAATGGTAATACCTCTGACCTCATGTTTGCAGCCACTATTACACTCACTTACTTCAGTTTCCTCCAGTCTGGGGAAATTACTTGGGACTACCTCTTTGACCCCACTATACACATATCCTGGGGTTGTATGTCCTTCTGCCTAGCCCTCACCCTCCCCTCTCACATCATCCTCACTCTTCTCTCTTCTAAGACTGATCCTTTCCATTATGGCATCTCAATCCACATCCTGTGGGCACCCCCCAGCATTCCCTGTACTGTCACCCTGCTTCGCTGGCTATTTTTTTCCTCTCTGGCATCTGATACCACCTCACTCTTTTCCCTACCTAACTGGCAGGCATTCTCCTGGTATTGGCTAGTGGACTACTTGTGATCCTTATTACCTCTTATTGATCTTAATCCTTGCCTTTATGCTGGACATAGCTTTCAGATAGGCACTGCATCTAATACCACAGTAGCAGGTCTGGCCGACTACAAAATTCAAATCTTGGGCCATTGGTTGAGTGATGCATTCTACTCTTACATTCATATGTCTATCTCATGCATTCTTTCTCTTCATTCTGCTGCCATCCCCAACACCCATCTTCATCACTAATTTACCCTGACTACTCATCGACCCTATGACTACTCATCATCCTACTCTGCTGCACTGCCCACACTCATTTCTAATGACTGCTTGTTAACCTCTCCACCCCACCCAATCTCCTGACCACTCATCAACCTATAACTGTTCATCATCCTACCCTGCTGCACTACCTGCACCTGTTCCTATCAACTGCATGTCATCCTACCCTACTGCACTGCCCATGCTCATTTCTATTGACTGCTTGTCAATCTCTCCACCCCACCCAACCTCCTGACCACTTGTCAATCTCATGACCACTCATCATCCTACCCCACTGCACCACCTGCACCTGTTTCTAATGACTACCTGTTACTATACCATTTTCTCCTCCTCCCCTGAGTTCCTCACATTCTCTCTACTCTCCCTTATCTCTCTTGTGGCATCCTATATCTTCCTTCATTTGGGACATTTATTTGGACTGGACTTTATAGCCCTTTCTCTTTTTTATATCCTTTCCTTTTTTGGACTTCCCAAATAAGATATATATATATATATATATATATGTATATATTTCAGGTTTAAACATTGATTATATAGAAATATTGAATAGGTAATATCAATCGAGATTATGAGTCAATGGATATACATCAATTAGTTACTTTCAGTTGTAGGTTAGGAGTGAGTGGAGAGGTCTTACACTACATATATATACTGATTCTAGATATTTAGCACCAAAGATATTTTGTGCCTCTATGCAATTCATGTATACTAGCTAATACCTAAGATAGATGTATACTGCTTACACATTAGACACTTAGCAGAATAACTCAATTATCTACTTTACCACTTGTTCACTCTACCACTTATCTCCTTTTTCCTGCCCACTATCTCCCTCTTTGGTTTTTCATACTTGCTTCTGCTGGGCTGGGCTGGACTTTATAGCCCTTTTCCTTTTTCATACCCCTTTCTTTTTTCAGACTTCCCAAATAAGACATATCCATATATATATTTCAGATTTAAATATTGATTGTATAGAAACATTGATAGTCTATGTTATACTAATACAGATATATAGATGTATCCCTCACCCAATCCTACAAGACATCTCCCCCCCCCTCACCATCTCTCCAGAAAGTTACCATCTCTTCAGCTACTCTAATTCTCTCTCTACTCTATCTTCTATAGAGCCCTCCCACTCCTGCTACCAATCATTCAGAAGGTCTAGCATCAACCATTCCTACCTTGCAACTTGTACTCCAAGTGCCAACTACTGATCATCCTCAAAAACATATAGTCAATGTCTGGCAAGCTCAACTCAAATAGCCAGAACCCACCTAATAGTTAACCACTCATCACCAATCCCTCCCACCAGTCTCCTCTAGAGATCACTCTACCTCCCACCCACTATCCTCTCAGACATACTCTCATCTAACTCTTGATGGCCCTCCAAAAGTCTCTCATAACCTCATACTTCTCTAGTCAATACTCAAGAGTCTACATCACTCTACTCTTCTGTCTGACATTAAGATACTTCTCATACTCCAAGACACCCTCTTCTACCAAATGTCCTGACTGATAGTTTAATAACATATTGTGCTACAAGATCCTCCACTATGCTATCCAGAACTTGGGGGGAATCTATCTCACCACCTGCTTGCTCTAAGACCAAATACCATTCTAGTTCTACTATTTACCAATCCCCACTCCCTGCCAAGTCTCTGGCCACAAATCTCTCCTATGCTCTCTGAGATACTCCATACTATCCTCTAAACTGAAATCATCCACCAGTATGTCCTCCAACAGAAGACAGTCCCACCTCTACATCTAGGGTTCCCAGTCTATCTCTCACTCATCACTCTACCACTGAAGGCCAATTTGCTAAACTCAATCAACCACTCCCCACCAGAATTCCCTATAGCATATCTTCTGGCTCTCCTCCAGTACCACCAGAGAGAGTAAGTCACCAGACATATCATAGGGAGAGAACTATACCTCCTACACTCTCTGCATAAAGGGCACCCACTCTCAGCCCCTCAACTTACTAGCTTGATTCAGCCACCATGCTCTCAAGCAGTGTAGGTGCTTAGTAAAGTCTACCAGATCCAACCCTCTCTGGTCTACTAGCAATATCAATACCTCCTAGCCAATCTGACTCTGCCACCCCACTCATATCTACATTCTGGCCATCTTCAACAATCTCTTGATCATCTATACTGAGAAGTCTAAGTAATACTTCAGATACTACAACTTAGGTAGCCAATATATATTCAATACTATCACTCTTTCCATTAGAGAGATATATCAGCCACCCCACTCTAGGAGAATATTTCTTCTCTCAATCAGCCACCACTTCTACCATATCTAAGACAACAGAGAACTATATACTAAGAAGTACATCTCCAGGTACTGGACTATCTCTTCTGCTAGGACAACTGTTCCAATCATATCCCCTTCTACTATCTCTTTACCTAATACCAGAGTCTTATACTTATATCAGTTAAGCTTAGCATCTGAGTATCTCTCATACTATTCCACTACTCTCTTCAGTACTATCATATTCCCCACAGAGTCCAGCCCTCCAACTATATTATCAGCAAAGGCTCTTATCTTCCAGTTCACTCTCAGAATGTTAGCCCCCCTACTCTACATCTAATCCTGTCCAACAAAGGCTCTAGAGAGAGAGTATAAAGAATCAGTGATAGTGGGTCTCTCTGTGATGCTCTTCTGCCCAGGGGGAAAGACTCTCCCCTGTGTTCATTTATCAGAATAGCTACCCAAATCCCCTCTAAAAGACTGATTAAAGATTGCCTAAACTCTTAGAGAACCCCCACATGCTTCAGCACCCCCTCTAGTCATACTTTCTGGATACTGTTATAGGCCTTCTCTTGGTCTAGAAATATTAGCTAACTATCTATCTCTACAGTATATACTCCTTCAATGATACTATATATTCACACTATTCTATCTCTTATTAATGATCTCTGATGAAGCCCCTCTACTCTGCCCCCAATACCTGCTGAGCCACTCCTTACAACCTAGTCACTAATATCTTTGTAACCAACTTGCAATCTATATCTAGAAGTATGATCAGTCTCCAGTTCTTCCATTTCTCTCTTCTTTTCTTATTCTTATATAACAGAGCTATAAGATCCAGGTACTGCCTCCCAATCCAAGCCCCTAAGCTAATAACTTCATTATATATCTATGTTATCTCCTCTAAAGCCAACTCTATACTCACCATCCTCTTCCAGAAATCCCAAGGTAAACTATCCTCTCTAGGGGCTATCCCAAGACTTGTCATTACCAATACCCTACAGATCTCCTCTCCTTGGACAGGTACTCCAAGTTCACCTAAACCCTCTACAGGGTCTGAGTACCAACTCTCTAGATGCTGTTTAATGTCCAGTGTATCCTCCCCACTCTCCTCCTCACTCTACAATCACTCTCATTGAGAACTCAACTAGCCCAAGATCTCTGGAGTTCTGGCCACTATCTCTCCTATTTTATTCAATACTTCTTCTCACTGCTGTCTCACTCTTCTCACCTGAAGCAGCCTTGACAAGAACTTCATAGACCTCTCTCTCTTCTCCAAGATCTACCATTATAGCCAGGCTGCCATACTCTTCATCTGTAATTCTTCCTTCTGTCTCAGCAGTCTCTTCAGTTCTTTCATCTCTAGCTGGCTGCTGAACTCTCCAATCCCCCTCCTCTCTATCATTCAGCAAATCAGTCTACTTCTCCAATCTCTGAGAAGCCCACCTTAAACAACTCCTCCTCTGAGTACCCCTCCCTCTCCTAGCCTCCCCACAGAACTGTTAAGCATCTGATTTTAAACACTACTAATGATCCCCAATCTCCAACCCCTGTGCTCTCTAGCTAATGATCCTGGAGCTAATGTTTACCACTCATGCATCTCACAAGGAGGGCTCTTCCAGTAATGAAGTATTTAGGCATCAATATATAGGCCCCTCCTCACTTCCCCTGAACTTTTCACAATCCAGCAGACTCTAGTGATCTGACCATAGGCACTAACTATCTTGAAAGAACCCCAGATATCTGCTTTCCAGTACTCAGCAGTCAAGATCCAGTTACTCCTTGAATCCAGCCCCACTACTCAGTGAGTATAGACCCTATGATCTCTCTACTCAAGACACCTGGCATCTACTAGTGAGCTCAGACTCTCAATCTCCTCTCAGCCTTCTATACCTCCACTCCTATCAGTCATCCCCCTCCCTCTATTGGTTCTGTCCAACTACTCATCTCATATTATATTAAAGTCACTACTCAGATAGTCAATCTCCTCTACTACCATAGTATCTACATCTTATAGTTCTCTTATCCACTCTATGCACTCCCCCCTTTCTACTGGATAATAATAGAACTCAATAGTTAAGAGGCTTCAGCTTGGCCTCCTCTACACTCCCCACACCACTCTGCTCTCCCAATGTCCAATGTTCCCAATGTCCTCCTTGCTCTTCCAAACCAGAATGCCCACTCAACTCTGTCATATAACCACACACCCCCATTCTCTCATCCAGTCTAGCATATCTAAGTTCTCATCATATCCTATATTCTGTAGCAAGAACAGCTCTATATCCAGCCCTATCAACTAGCTGAAAATATTTTGATATCTTGCTATACCCCTAAATCTATTGATATTTAAAGTAAAGATTTTAATTATACTACTCATTTGAATAATGTTTAGAGAATAATCACCTACTCTACAATTCCATACTCACTATATCTCCAGCAACATCCAGGTTCCTCTTCACCTCAAGCTCATCTGCCTCTCTCTGCTGAGCATCTAGTACTTCTAAGATCTTCTGATAGTCCTCAATATCCACTGCTTCTATATTAGATCAGTACTCCTCATACACTCTCTGCTACTTTGCCAACCTCTTCCTAGGGCCCTACAGATAGGCTGCATGTTTATTTGCAATTACCAGAAGTACTGCCTCCCTATTCTCATCTACCTTCTACTCCTCTGCCTCTAATAAACCTACCATCAGCTCATCTTGAAGCTTCTGCATTATCTTTTCTCCTCACAGAACCTCACCCCAGTGTCTCTTACTAATTATATGAAAATCTTTCTTATCTAACTCATCTGCTGCAATATTCATCAGTGCCTTCCACAACTATCTCTCATCTCTTATAGCCTCACCAATATCTAGGGCCATCTCCTGCCCTCCAACCCCCTGATCTTCCTCAGTATTTGTCCTTACTGACTTGTCCCAGTCCTCTTCCAATATATTCTACAGCTTGTCAGATCCCCCCCCCTCCTTTGGACACACTATACTACACTTGGGCCTCCTTTACCATCATCTCATTCTTAGCCACTGCACTCTGCCTGAAATCTCCACCCTCTCTCAGAGTCACTGTAGGAGTCACTCCCTTCTCTCCTGCCTAAGTACTAGTCCTCAATCTAACTCCTTCAGTAGTATTCTCTCCCTCTGCCCTCTCTCTCAGATTTGCTAACAAATCTTTATGATACTGCCTCTCTTGCACCCTCTCCCAGGTAGTCCGATTCAGTTGCACTCTCTTGCCATTCCTAATCTCTACTACTGTCTTAGCCATAAACTTCTTCTAGGCCAACTGTCTTTTTTTTAAATAGTTACTTAGACTTCCACTTTATTACTCTTATTACTATTCTACATTATACTAATATAGGCCCCTCTCTCATCCAATCCCCCAAGGGACTTCACCCCCCCCCCCTCTCTCTCCATCTCTCCAGAAAGTCACAAACTCCTCAACCACCCCAATCCTCTATCCACTCTGCTTGCAGATTTTTTCTACCAGCCTTCCATGGGACCCCCCTCCAGGTCTCCATCCCTTCCACCAGCCATTCAATAGGTCTAATACCAATCACTCCTACCTTGTAACCCACAGTCCAAGTACCAACTGCTGCCCATTCTCAAATACATACAGCCAAAGTTCAGCAAGCCCAATCCAAATGGCTAGTACCCACCCAATAGTTAACCACTCATCCCCAACCCCTCCCACCAGCCTCCTCTATAAATCCCCCAGTGGGCAGACCTCCAAAAGACTCTCAATCACTCTCCAAAAGTCTCTCATTACCTTATACTCTCCCAAACAATACTCTGAAGTCTGTACCACCCCTCTCTTTTGTCTGATGTTAAAGCACTCTTCATACTCCAATATTTCCACATCCACCAAATATTCCAACCAATAGTTTAACATCACATTTTATCACCAAAGCCTCCACTATATCACTCAGAACTTGGGGGAGATTTACTGTACCACCTACTTACTCTATGAGTATACTTTATTTTAGTCCCACTTCTTGTTGATCCCTACTCCTTACTATGCTGCTGGCCACAGATCTTGCCTATGCTTCTGAAGATACTCTATACCATCCTTCAAGCTGAAGTTATCTACCAGTATACCCTCCAGCAGAAGATGGTCTCACCTCTATATCCTGGATCACCAGATAGTCTCCCCCTCATTGCCTTACAACCTGATGCCAATTCACTATATACCATCAACCACTCTCCATCAGAAGCCTTTAAAGCATATCTTCTGGCTCTCTTCTAGTACTACCAGAGAGAGCAGATTATCAGATATGTCTTGGGAAGAGAACTCCCACACTCTCTATATAAGGAGCACTCACTCATGTCCCCTCAACTTACTAGCTCACTTCAACTGCCATACTCTTAAGCAATATAGATACTTAGTAAAGTCTATCAGATCTAGCCCCCCCTCAGTCTACTGACAAAGTTATCACCTCCCAGCCTATCTGACTTCTCCACTCTACCCATATCCAGGTCCTGGCCATCTTCATCAGCCTCTTGACCACTCATACTAGGAAATCCAAGTGATATCCCAGATACCACAACTTAGAGAGCCAGTATATATTCAGCACTATTACTCTCTCAGCTAGGGAGATATTGGCCACTCTACTCCAGAAGAATATTCCCCAACACTACTAACTGCCACTCCCACTATTCTTAAGACAGTAGGGACCCATATACTGAGAAGTAGATTCCCAGATAACAGACTGTCTCTTCCATCAGAACAATGGTTCCAATCATATCTCTTCCTACTATTCCTCTATTTAACACCAGTGTCTCACACTTGTACCAATTTAGCTTAGCACTAGGATACCCCTCATATCATTCTACAGCCTCCTTCAGTACAGCCATGTCTTCTACAGAGTCCAGCCTAGTGCTCCCAACAAATCAAATCAAAGGTCCAATTCAATTTGATTCAAATTGAATTGAAGGCTAATTCAATTTGAGGTCTAATTTGAATCCTATTTTTTGAAATATATTAACCTGATAAATACACATCCAAATTCAATGATCTTTAGCTTATTAGATTCCTCTTATATAGGGGAATCTAACAAAACCCTCCCCACTTTCTCCAAATCTCCCACAACTAAGCAGACCCCAATGATCAGACTACAGATACCAAATTGTCTCCAGAGAACTCCAAACATCCTCTCCCCAGCACTCTACAGTTAAGATCCAGGTGATTCTCAAGTCCAATCCTATCATACAGTAAGTATAGACTCTGCAGTCCCTCTACCCAAGTTGTCCTGCATCTACCAAAGAGCTCAATCTTTCAATCTCCTCCCAATCTTCCACCCCCCCACTTCTACCAGTCATCTCTCTCTCTCCATCAGTTCTGTCCAACAGCCCATCCTGAATTATGTTAAACTCCTCACCCAAACAGCCAATCTCCACCTCTATCAGTACCCCTGCATCTCTAAGTCCTCTTATCTACTCTACTTACTCTCTCCTTTCTGCTGGGCAATAATAAGACCCAATAGTTAAGGGCTCTAGCCTGGCCTCCACCATATCCCCCACATTACTCTACTCTCCCAATGTCCAATATCTCTAATATCTCCTCTGCTCTTCCTAACCAAAATGCCTACCTGGCTCTATTCTATCTCATTTCTTCATCTAGTCTAGCATGTCCAAGTCCACATCACATCTAACATCCTATAGTAGAAATAGATCTACATTTAGCTCCTTTAACTAGCAGAAAATATTCTGACATCTTGCTGCACCCTATAGTCCATTGATATTCAAAGATAGAATTCTAGTTGTACTGTTCATATTGAATAATTATTATGAAGAAAGTCACCCACTTTACAATTCTATACTCACTGCATCACCAGTGATATCCAGATTCCACTCTGTCTTAAGCTCTTCAGTCTCCCCCAGTTAGACATCCAGAGCTACTAAGATCACCTAACAGTCCTCACTATCCACAGCTTCTATGTTAGACCAGTACTTCTCACACACTACCTGTCACTTTGCCAACCTCTTTCTAGAGCCCCACAGGTAAGTTGCACAGTCATTTACAATTTCCAGAAGTACTGCCTCTCTGTTGCTATCTACCTCATACTCCTCTGTCTTCAATAACCCTACCATCAGCTCATCTTGTAAATTCTGTACTATCTCTTCTCCTCACAGAACCTCTTCTCAGTATCTCTTACTAATCACCCAGAAGTCCACTTTATCCAACTCATCTGCTGCAACATTCATCAATGTCTTCTATAACTATCACCCCTCACCTATAGCCTCATCCACTCTCTGGATCACCTCCTGCCCCCCAGCCCCTTGACTGCCACCAGCATTGACTCTTACTGACTCATTCTAGTCCTTCTCTAGTATATCCTGCAGCTCATTATTTCCCACTCCCTCTATAGGTAAATCATACTGAACTTATCCTCAACTACTGTACCTTGCTCTAGGCCTCTCCCTTCTGTCAGAGTTTTCTTTACCACTATCTCCTTCTCTCTGCTCAAATACTGGCCCTTGATCAGACTCTATTAGCAGCTTTTCTCCCCTCTAGCTGCTCTCTCCACTTTGTCAGTAAATCCTTCTGATACTGCCTCTCTTATGCCCTCTTCCAGGCAGCCTGATCTAGCTACACTTGTTTGCCATTTACCATCTCTACCACTGTCTTGGTCTCAAACTTCTTCCAGACTAATCCTCTCTTCTCAACAGTCTCAGCCAGGTCCTCCAATACCTCCAGTAAGTCCTCTTCCTCCTCCAGCATCCCCTTGACCCTTGATATCTTGTACTTCACTGATCCCTACTTAAGTACTGCTAGCCAATCCCTTCCCTTTCCAGTATTATCCTTGTCTGCCAGCCTCACCCTGATATCCATATCTCTAGTTCTGAACTCCATACTCTTCTAGACCCAGAAACCAACATCAACTACATCTCTATACTTCTTGATGACATCAATAATCAGCCCTTTGGCCTCCTCTTTCTTTACTATAGATACATTCACCACCACTAGCTATACAATCTGAGGGTTCCAGTATAAGCACTGAACTATAGAGATTGTCACCCCTTCTACTACAACACCTTTCTTCAATGCCCCCAACATTAACTCCTCCTCTTTGAACCCTACCTCAACTCTCTCCAGACCCTTTAAGAACTTCACCAAGACAGCTTCTTTCACCTCCTGGGTCAGTAGCCCCAGAACCATTCTCACTATAACTACTAGACCCCAGGAGCACAATGTGATGACAAATTCAGATACTAATTTCTTGAGTAATGGTGCTACCATCAGGTTCATTACACTATCAGCCAGATCTCCAGGTCTTGTGCTCTGCTCCTGTTCAGCCCTACCATCAGCTGTCATATCTGGTTTTTTTTTTCCAGATCAGTAGTTCTCTCTTCATCAGCAGTCCCACTCCCCCCAGCTGTAACTCTCCCAGCCCTGCTACTACTACTCCCAGGGGCCTCTCTATCAGACTCTACTCTTACTCCTTCTATGTCCTCCAGTCAGCAAGTCTGACAGACTTCCTCTAAGCCATAACTTCTTTCTATATGCTGCTAGTCAAATGTACTGAGGTTATCCTGCTCAGCATACTCCTCTAATCTCTTATTTGTTGCTATAATATTAACACCTTTGCTCCAAAAACTGTGTCAAAAGTATTATCAGAAGTTTGTGTAATATAAATTATAGTAGAGAGAGGTGCTGGACTAACTGTCTCTTCTCTACTACTCTAGTCTGGTTTTTCAATACCTCTAATAAGTCCTTCTCCTTCTCTGACATCTCCTTCACCCTCAAGACCTTATACTTCACTGGCTCCTACTTAACTACTACCAGCCAATCTCTTCCTTTCTCAGCATTCTTCTTGTCTACCAGTCTAACCCTAATATCTACATCTCTAGTCCTGAACTCTGTACCTTCTCAGGCCCAGAATCCAATATCTACTACATCTCTATACTCTTTGATAATATTAATAATCAGCTCTCTGGCCTCCTCCTTCTTCACTATAGGTATATTTTCCACCACTAGCTATACTACTCAGGGTTCTCAGCATAACTATCAAGCCATAAGAATCACTACCCCTCCCACCATCACTTCTTTCTCCAATACTCCTAACATCAACTCTCACTCCTTAAAGCCTACCTCTACTTCTTCTAGTCTCTTTAAGAACTTCACTGAGACCACTCCTTTTACCTCCTATACTAAAAGCTCCAGAACTATTTTTGGCATAACTATTAAGCCCCAGAAGCACAATATGACAGTAAATTCAAACACCAATTTCTTAAGTAACAGTACTACCACCAGACCTATTATACTATCAGCCAGATCCCCAGACCTCATGCCCTCTCTCTGCCCAGCCCCACCATCAGCCATTATATCTGAATTTTTTTCTAGATTAGTAGTCCCCCCTCTATCAGCAGTCCTCCTCTCTCTCCAGCTATTACTCCTCCTGTCCCATCACTATCACTACCTGGGGCCACCCCTCCAGGCTCAGCTACTTCCTCTTTCTCCTTATCTCCCTATAGTCAACCCTCTAGGCTTATCAATGAATACCTAACCTTGACCTTGTCAGCAAAGCTCACCTTCCCTATCTCTCACCTACTAGTACTACTGTTTTCCCCTTAATATCTACCTGAAAGAGAGCCCAACAGACTTACCCCCAAGCCATAACTCTGCCCAACATGCTGCTAGTCAAATGCACTAGAGCCACCCTGCCTAGTACATACCTCAGAATGATCATTAGTTTCTATATTACTATCATCTTTTCTCTAAAAGTTGTACTGAAAGTATAATTAGAAGTTTGTGTAACCTAAGTAATACTGGAGAAAGGATTTATTCTTTTTGTAAATAAGTATATAGATCACATATCATGAGAGAAACTTTTTTAAATTCATATTTTATTTATAAATATATATATAGTTGGACTAAATAGCCAAGTATGTAGACTAAAAATATAGTTATATGAACTTGGTATTACTTGCAATTGTGATCAGTTTTCATTTAAGAAGTGTGCAGTAGCATTAAAAGTATATATTTAATAGTGAATTATGTATAATATAAGTGTTTATAAATTATTATTGAAACCAAATCTTTATTGACATAAGTTGAGATTTATATAGTTTTGTATACTGTGGTATTTATTATTCATAGTATTCATAGTATAGTAATATTCATAGTATAGTTTGTGGATTTATTACAGATATATTTTATATAGTAAATATATCTTATCTTTTCATATTCAAGTTAAATCTTATTTACTTATTCTTTGTAGATAGCAGATCTGGTTGAAACCTATTGTAGATGTGCAGGATGATAAACAACCTCATGGCTGAAGAGTTGGGAGAAGTGGACCTGAGAGTGATGAGTGAGAAGTATTGGGCACAGATCCTGCATGGTAATGAGGTAGTGGAGGCACTGAAGGTGGAGGTGCTTGCAATTCTTCTGGAGAAGGAGGAGTATGAGGTTGATAAGGAGAGGGAGGCTGAGCTGGCAGCTGTTACTGGTAAGCAGGCCACTGACTGTTGGGCAGAGCATCATGGTCTGAAGCTTTAGCAGAAGGCCTGTCTGGAGTATCATGAGAACTTTGAAGAAAAGGAGGATGGGGAGATGGCTGAACTTCTAGTTGGATTAGAGACAAAGGAGGCTGAAGAGGAGGGATTGGCTGCTGAATACAACTTAGACATGACATAAGAGGGGAGGGGTGAGGATTTGTAGAGGACATACAGGACCCTACTTCTAAACATTATTCCCAATAAAAGTACAATTAATATTTTTTCTCTAAATGTGAATGGGTTATGGGGATCTAGGTGATGGAAGAACATTTTCACTTGGCTTAAAAGATTGAAGGCTGATCTCTTTCAGCTACAGGATGTACAATGTGAGGATGATGTAGATCAAGTAGAGTAGACTAGAGAATAGGGAGGAGCTATAGCTTGGATTGGTATGGTGGTAATTTTGGTATGGAGGGGTAAAGGGGAATTAGGTGAAATCAGGAGCTGGGGAGACTGTTTGATATAGGGGGAATAGTGTAGACCTGGGTGGGAGCTAGTGAGAGTTGGCTCTTACTACTGCCTAGTAGCTAGGGGTGAGTGGATTGCATGGATTAAGGGTCTTCTGGATGAGAGCACATTCTTGGAGGATGGGGTGAATGTTCTGGAAGATAACTTCAATATGGTGTGGAATCTTCAGTTAGATAGAACTGATAGAGGGAGGAGTACTGGTGGGAGGAGTAGTGGCCTGGATGTATAGGAGGAGGTAGAGAACCTTAGCTCCTTAGAAGATATGAGCAGAATGCAGTGGAGAGAAAAGAGGATTTACACACATTGGGTGAATGCCCTCAGTACAAGGATAGACTGGATACTGATGACCAAATGTTGGGGCCTGGATGTTTGAAGGACTCTGGAGGTGGAGTGGTGCCAATAGTCAGACCACTGGGGACTGTTAGGATAGAGGCAGTTTGGGGAGAGTGGAGATGGACCTGGACATTAGTGCCTTAATTCCTCCTTGCTAGCTGAGAAGGTATTGTGGGACCTTTGGGCAGAGGATATTCAGGTGAAGATAATAAGCTGGGTATATGAGGGCTTACAAGTGGATGTCCAGTGGATGAAGTTGAAAGAGGCTGTGAGGGCCTACTGGAGAGAAGTTGGTTGAGATGCTGGAAGGCAAAGAAGGAAGAGAGTATGGTATGCTTCTAATAGATTGGTTAGATTGCAGATGGAATGGGCTGATTTAATAAACTCTGGTGAGATGGATGATTGGAGGTTAGTGTAAGCTAGATTAGAAGTAATGGAGTTGCAATAGGTATTGCAAGAGGAGAAGGAGATGCATGTAAAAGGAATGGCAGCTAGGTTGAGGTGGCAGGGGCTTGAGGGGGAGAGGCTGACTAGGTACTTGAGGGTGCAACATTGGTGGGATGGAGTCCTTGATGCTAAGGAGAGAATGATACATAGTATGCAACAGATCTTGGGGTTGCTGAAGGAGCAGTGGAGGGGCCTGTGGAGTGAGGAGGAAGGGGGTGCTGATGCAGAGGCAATTGGAGACACTCTGGTAAACTGGGATCTGCTGTAAGTGGAGGGTCTGGGGGATTTGATCCTTCTGGTCCAGGAGGAGGAGATCCAGAGAGTTCTTACTGCAACTAACTTAGTACAGTGCCAGGAGAGGATGGGCTACCTTGGGACTTTTGGAAAAAGATAGTAGGGGTCCCTGGGGTATTAGATGAGATAGTGACCCTCTATGATTTTGTTCTTCTGAGAGGTCAGTGGGTGGGAGGGCAGGACCTAAGGCTGGTGGCCCTATTGAACAAGGACAAGGGGAGGAGGGAGGATTGGAAGAACTGGAGGCCTATCATGCTGCTGGATATAGACAGGAAGATGGTGACTAAGGTGATTGTGGCAAGATTACAGAGAGTTGCCCAACAGGTACTGGGTGAGGAGCAGCAGGGCTTTGTAGGAGGCAGACTTATCAGAGATGAGATGGCCTGGGTCCATGGTATCATTGAAGGGGCAAGAGCTAGTGAATTGGATGGGAGACTGGTCTTTCTGGATCAGAAGAAGACCTATGACCATGTTCAGCAGGTGTGGCTGGGCAAGGTACTGGACAGAATAGGAGTTCTCTTGCTATCTTGAGCTTCAATGTTGAATTTGTTGAAGGGAAGTAGGGCAGCACTAATGTGTAATAGTCATCAGAGTATGGCATTTCTCTTGGAGAGAGGGGTTTCTTAGGGGGATCTACTGTCTCCTATTCTATATGTCCTTTCTTTAGAACTTTTGAGAGATAGAATTAGGCAGAAGGTGGCAGGGCTCACTATTTATAGTATGGTATGGAAGGTGGGGGCCTTTGCAGATAATATGGTGGTTGAACTTGGATCAGTAGTGGATGTTGAGGCTCTTAAGAAGACAGTAGAATAGTATGAGATATACTCTGGAGCAAAACTTAACTGGCATAAGTGTGAGACAATGGTGCTGAGAAATGGGTTAGTGGGAGGGGACATCATTGGAACAATTGTCTCAGCAGGAGAGGCAGTGAGATATCTGGGCATCTTTCTTTCAGTATATAGATCAGTCTTGCCATAGGTGTGGTGAGAGAGGAGGGTGGCAATCTGGGGGGAGGCACTTCAAGACTGGAGAGGTTGCCACATCTCCCTGGTAGGCCAAGTAACAATTTTGAATATCTACTGGTTCACTAAGCTGTGGTATATTGCCTATCACTTGGACTTTCCAGCCTGGGTGGTGAAGAGACTGATGAAGCTGGCTAGGGACTGAATTTGGACTGGGAGATAGTCCCAGATCAGTTGGGAAACCCTTTCAATGCCAGTAGTTTGAGGGGGACTAGGACTGGTGGACTTTTCTAAGAGGCTACACTGCTTGAGAGCTTGGTGGTTGAAGCAGGCTGTGGAACTGAGGGGAGGGAGATGGGTGCCATTGATACAGAAGGTGTGGGAAATGAAATTCTCTCCAAGAGAGTCCTTGGGAGATTTGCTTTCTAGTGGCCCTGGGTGGAAGCTGTCAGCTGCAGTATAAAGGCTTCTGGTGGGGGATAGCAGATTGAGTACACTGTATTAGCTTGTGTTGGCATAGCAATAAAGGAGAGATGCTATAGAGATCAGCTATGTGGAGATAGGGCAGATTGCTTCTGGGGGACACTCTACTTATTGAATTTGATATTGGTGATGAAGTGGAGTATCAGAGGAGACTTGGTCAGGATCTTTGGCCAAGTGGTTGACAAGCAGTGTAGATTGGCGAGGACTGGGATTGGGCAGAAGTCTGGACATAAAGTGCTGAGGTGTAGAGGTGACTTCCTCCCAAGTATTGGGTAGTATAGTGGTAGATGCTATAGAGAAATATCATATTGAATTTCTGTACTGAGTATCTGGTAGATGATGACCTACTGAAATATGAAGTATGCTATGATGTCAGACAAGTTGGGGGATTTGTGTAGATATCAGAACATTGGCTAGGAGAGTGTGAGGTTCTGGGAGACTTTTGGATAGTGGTAGGGGACTGGCTGGGAGTGAGGAGGAGACCAGAGGGGGAGAGAGGTTGCTGGGAAGATTTGAGATCTAGGTTGGTGAGTGGGGTGAGTAATGAATAACTTACTGTAGAGTGGGTTTTAACTGTATAGATAGGGCTAGCTGGATATTGGCTCTTCATTTTTGAAGAGAGATGATAGCTAGATCTATAGAAGAGGTTGTTAAGATAAGAGGGGTTGGTGGGAGATATACTAATAGAGTGGTGGGTCAGCTGAAGTCTTCAGGGTGGACATCATTGCCATTTGGTAGAAGAGATTTATAGACAGAGTGGTAGGTAGTAGAGGTGATTAATGGCTTAGTAATCTTTAATCAAGAGGAGGTAGAGGAGCAGGGGCCCCCTAGGGGGATCAGATAGAGGTGGGCTTAGTGTATTATATATGTATAGATTAGATAGCTGTATTAATAAAGGAAGGAGTCCAAGTGACTATAAAAAAAAAAAAAAAAAAAAAAGAGGCTGTGAGGGCCTACTGGAGAGAAGTTGGTAGAGATACTGGGGGGTAAAGAAGGAAGAGAATATGGTGTGCTACCAATAGATTGGTTAGATTGCAGATGGAATGGGCTGATTTGATATACTCTGGTGAGGTGGATGATTGGAGATTAGTGCAAGCTAGATTAGAAGTAATGGAGTTGCAACAGGTATTGTGAGAGGAGGAGGAGATACATGTGAAAGGAATGGTAGCTAGGTTGAGGTGGCAGGGGCTTGAGGAGGGGGAGAGGCCGACTAGGTACTTGAGGGTGCAACATTGGTGGGATGGAGTCCTTGATGCTGAGAGGGGAATGGTACATAGTATGCAACAGATCTTGGGGTTGCTGAAGGAGCAGTGGAGGGGCCTGTGGAGTGAGGAGGAAGGAGGTGCTGATGCAGAGGTAATTGGAGATACTCTGGCAAACTGAGATCTGCTGTAAGTGGAGGGCCTGGGGGATTTGATCCTTCTGGTCTAGGAGGAGGAGATCCAGAGAGTCCTTGCTGCAACTAAGCTTGGTACAGTGCCAGGAGAGGATGGTCTACCTTGGGACTTTTGGAAAAAGATGGTGGGGGTCCCTGGGGTATTAGGTGAGATAGTGGCCCTCTGTGATTTTGTTCTCCTGAGGAATCAGTGGGTGGGAGGGCAGGACCTAAGGCTGGTGGCCCTATTGTACAAGGACAAGGGGAGAAGGGAGGATTGGAAGAACTGGAGGCCTATCATGCTGCTGGATATGGACAGGAAGATGGTGACTAAGGTAATTGTGGCAAGATTACAGAGGGTTGCCCAACAGGTGCTGGGTGAGGAGCAGCAGGGCTTTGTAGGAGGCAGACTTATCAGAGATGGGATGGCCTGGATCCATGGTATCATTGAAGGGGCAAGGGCTAGTGGATTGGATGGGAGACTGGTCTTTCTGGATCAGGAGAAGGCCTATGACTATGTTCAGCAGATGTGGCTGGGCAAGGTACTGAACAGAATAGGAGTTCTCTTGCTATTTTGAGCTTCAATATTGAATTTGTTGGAGGGAAGTAGGGTAGAACTGATGTGTAATAGTTATCAGAGTATAGCATTTCCCTTGGAGAGAGGGGTTCCTCAGGGGGATCCACTGTCTCCTATTCTATATGTCCTTTCTTTAGAACCTTTGATAGATAGGATTAGGCAGAAGGTGGCAAGGCTCACTATTTATGATATGGTGTGGAAGTGGGGGCCTTTGCAGATAATATGGTGGATGGACTTGAATCAGTAGTAGATGTTGAGGCTCTTATGGAGACAGTAGAATAGTATGAGATATACTCTGGAGCAAAACTTAACTAGCATAAGTACGAGACAATGGTAATGGGAAATGGGTTAGTGGGAGGGGATGTCATTGGAACAATTGTCCCAGCAGGAGAGACAGTGAGGTATCTGGGTATCTTTCTTTCAGTATATGGATCAGTCTTGCCACAGATATGGTGAGAGAGGAGGGTGGCAATCTAAGGGGAGGCACTTCAAGACTGGGGAGGTCACCACATCTCCCTGGCAGACCAAGTAACAATTTTGAATATCTACTAGTTCTCTAAGCTGTGGTATATTGCCTATCACTTGGACTTTTCAGCCTGGGTAGTGAAGAGGCTGACAAAGCTGGCTAGAGACTGGATTTGGGCTAGGAGATGGTCCCAGATTAGTTGGGAAACCCTTTCAATATTAGTAGTTCAAGGGGGGCTAGGACTGGTGGACATTTCTAAGAGGCTACACTGCTTGAGAGCTTGGTAGTTGAAGTGGGCTGTGGAACTGAGGAGAGGGAGATGAGTGCTATTGATGCAGAAGGTATAGGAGATGAAATTCTCCCCAAGGAGGTCCTTGGGGAATTTGCTTTCCCTGGTGGCCCTGGGTGAAAGCCATCAGCTGCAGTATAAAGGCTTCTGGTAGGGGGTAGCAGATAGAGCACACTGCATTGACTTGCATTAGCATAGTAATGAAGGGGAGATGCTGTGAGGACTAGCTATGTAGAGATGGAACAGATTGCTTCTGGGGGACACTCTACTTATTGAATTTGATATTGGTGATGGAGTGGAGTGTCAGAGGGGACTTGGTCAGGATCTTTGGCCAAGTGGTTGACAAGCAGTGAGGATTGGCAAGGAATGGAATTAGGCAGAAGTCTGGATATAGAGTGCTGAGATGTGGAGATAGCTTCCTCCCAAGTATTGAGTAGTATGGTGGTGGATGCTACAGAGGAATATCATATTGAATTTCTGTTCTGAGTATGTGGTGGATAGTGGCCTACTGGAATGTGAAGTATGCTATAATGTCAGATAAGTTGGGGGATTTGTGCAGATACCAGAACATTGGCTGGGAGAGTGTGAGATTCTGGGGGACTTTTGGATAGTAGTAGGAGACTGGCTGGGGGTGAGGAGGAGACCAGAGGGGAGAGAGGTCGCTGGGAAGATTTGAGATCTAGGTTGGTGAGTGGGGTGAGCAATGAATAGCTTACTGTAGGGTGGGTTTTAGCTATATGGATAGGGTTAGCTAGACATTGGCTCTTTGTTTTTAAGTAGGGGTTATAGCTGGATCTACAGAAGAGGTTGTTAAGATAGGAGGAGTTGGTGGGAGATATACTAACAGAGTGGTGGGTTGGCTGGAGTCCCCAGGGTAGGTATCATTGTCATCTGGTAGAAGAGATTTGTAGACAGAGTGGTGGGTAGTGTGGGTGATTAATGGCCTAGTGGTCTTTAATCAAGAGGAGGTAGAGGGGTAGGGGTCCCCTAGAGGGATCAGATAGGGGTGGGCTTAGTGTATTATATATGGGTTAGATAGCTGTATTAATAAAGAAAGATATCTAAGTGACTATAAAAAAAAAAAAAAAAAAAAAAAAAAGATAGCAGATCTGGTTTAGTATTAGATGAGAAGCTATATTATAAATTTGACATATTTCTTTAACTGTATTGTTTTGCTTTTAGTCTTCTTCTCTTCTAGTAAGATAAGGTAGTACTTTTTGACCAAATGGGTAATAACTATTTCTTATCCTTTTTCAGTCTTATTATACTGAATTTGTTTATTATATTATAATTTTTTACCAAATAGATGATTTTCTACAATAATGTCCTTAGAGATAGTATTGGTGGCATATTTATACAATTTAAAGTATATTCTGATGGAGTTTATTGGCTCTGAGTTTTGTTCAGAAACTATATCTTGAGCTTGTCTAAGAGTGGAACTAATTTGTTGAAGTGTTTTGTTAACTTTACTAGTCTGTTTGACTTTCTTTAGAAGCCACTATCACTTTTGATACTCAGTATTTTGTTTGGTACTAATAGTAGCTATTTGTTTCATCAAGATTCATTCTCTATCATTAGAGGACTCTTCATTACTAGCTGGAGGTAGTGATGGTATTATTTCTATTTTTCTTATATAAAACAATTCTTCATTAGCTGTAATTCATATTTCTTTCCATCTTACCTATATAGTAATAAATATCTGAATTTTATTGATGGTATTAAGAATGTTATTTGGAAAATCAAAACAGTTGAGCCACATATATATTCTGACAATAAATACTATTTGTTTATTATTTTTTTTATCTGG
Organism: Jimgerdemannia flammicorona; assembly: GCA_003990745.1. Lineage (NCBI taxonomy): Eukaryota > Fungi > Mucoromycota > Endogonomycetes > Endogonales > Endogonaceae > Jimgerdemannia > Jimgerdemannia flammicorona. The sequence goes on along the minus strand of RBNI01000116.1, from coordinate 678 downwards.
GTAGTCATGCTTACCAGTCCCAAACTAAGCCTCAAAATTCCACATTTTTCATAAACTAAATTACTAAGAATAAAGACAGAAAAGCATAATATATAAACTATAATTTCATAATATAAACTCAAATAACTGTAGACATGAACTAGTAGATGCTAACAGATTTATTTTCTTGAAGACACAGCCATATGAACTAAATAGCAAGTACACAGACAGCAACATATAGTAATATATAAACTAAAAGACTATGAACTTAAACTATATTAAATAATATGAACTCAAATAGCTATGAACACAAACTAGTAAATGCAAACTGAAGTTTTTTTTTCCGATGAAGTTGACAGAAGTATATATGCTCAAATCAATTCATCAATTTCAGTTTTAGTTCTAGAATATATCTTAGCCCTTTCTATACCTGACTCAAGCATAGACATTCTTCTGCCCAAAAGCAACTAAGCAATTTAGCAATCTAGCAACTTTTTTCACACCCCTCCCACCCATCCCTGTTCTGGCAGAGGGATATTATATATGGTAATAAAGGGACTCTTTTGTGGATAATACGAATGATAGCCTTGTAAGCGTACGTTTCCAACCAGCCAAACTCTACACATTTAACTCCCTTAATTTTATTGTTATTAGTGCATGCGAAAGGATTCTTTGACAAGTTTGGATAATCGGGCGTGG
>RBNI01000115.1:0-41696 GCA_003990745.1 Jimgerdemannia flammicorona | reverse complement strand
AAAAAAAAGAGAATACTGGTGCTGGCATTATCCAGTATAACAAAGGACTTAGAGCAAAAAGTTCAGGATCATAGGGGCTTCATCATCATCATCATCATCATCACTGAAGGAGATGAGATCTATGAATTCATCATGCAGGTCACGTGTTTCACATACCTCAATGTCATGTGGGATGACATCATCACTGATGACGTCATCACATTTGGCAGTGGTGGGAAAATCGGGAACAAGATCTGGAGCTCTCCAGTTTATGAGGTTCTCTTCCACAAAATAAGGAACAAATGTGGGGTCTTGGGGAGATCTAACCCAGATGCTTGGGCCTTGGAATACTGAGATCAATCCTTGCAGGAATTGGTCTGAGTTGTCCTGAAGGATGGGGTGCCAGAAGTCTTCTACTTCTTTGCTGTTGAGGGTGATAGTGGACTGGGCTTCTGTAGCCACCCTGGCTTCTAGTACATTGATACAGTGGGATGACAGGTCTCTGAAGTCTGAGACTCTAACATACTCCAAGTTGGGGATCAACCATAATGTATGCCTGAAGATCTGATGGATCTTCTTAGCTGTCCTCGTTTCATATATATCCATGGGAGTGGCATCTTGTAGCTCTTAGGTGCTGGCCTGTGGGAACTCTTGGCAGAGGAGGTTTCCTATTTCATACTCCTGCTATATTTGGAGGCATTCGGTAGCAATGGTGATCCTTGTTTCCATTTCGTGATAGTAGAGAATAAAGTAATAAGGGTCTACAGTATCCAGGTTGATGCTAGGAGTCCTTCTTGAGTGGGTCCCCATGGCTCTTCTGATGTCTTGGAACATCCTTTCCTTGACTGAGATACCTTGGTGATTCCTTGACCTTGAGGTTTGGCAGGCAGCAGGCATTTCATTTGTGGTAAATCTTTGAGCTATTTTGGGATTGGTGGTTCTTGTTGGTTGCTGCTACTGCGGTTCCTTGATCCTTCTTTTATATTCTTCAGGATGCTTGTACTGTAGTCACAATGACTCACAGTTGGTCATCATTGCTCATCTCATATGCCATATGATCTTCTTGTGCTCCAATCTGGTGGCTTGCAAAGAAAGGCTGTCTCCTGTGCTGATGTCATTATTCTGGAGTCACTGTTACATCTTCCTCCTGAATAAGGATCTTCCTGAGCATCCTTATTTATTGGTCCAGTTCTGAAAAATTTGCTGATCCCATAACCTCTGGCAAGGGGTCGAAAAGTGGTGTTTATGGGCTGGTATCTTCCCTTTATATTTTGGCATGATGGTGAAGGATCACTCCCTTCATATAGAACAAGGGCCTGATTCTGATCTTGACCAATCAGTTGACAGTTTGAACTTCTCTGACTTCAAAAGTCTCATGGATGAGTAGTTGCCAGTGCTGTATCCCTTAGAGAATGGTCCAGACAGATAGCCTGCTGGTCATGGGACATGCTGTTATGATTCGCAGACTAGAACCTTGCAGGCAGTCATCACGTTTTGCTTCTCTTGTATAGGTTTATGGTATTTCTTGAGTCTGTTCCTATGTACTGTGGTAGGCAGTATGATCCCTGAGATTTTTCTAAGCCAGAAGGTAGTTCCCTTGATATCTTACACATAGAAGGGTCCTTCCCATTTGGGCTCCAGTTTTCGCAACCATGAGGCTTCTACCATATTTCGATACAGTAGAACCTTTTCTCCAATTCGGATAGGTTCTAGGGCCTTGTGATTCTTTTCCACATTCTTCTTTATCAGTACTTGTGACTTGGTGATGTAATCTTTAGCCTTCTTCCTGATTTGGTGTAGTCTCCGGATTTTGGCATCAACCTATCTCCAAGTTAGGTCTAGATTTGTGGCTGAGGTTCCATCAGAATCTTCTTCTCCAAAGAGCAGCTCTCTTGGGGTAAAATGGGTGCTCTGTGACCATATGTCTCATAGGACAGAGAGGGCGGTTGGGAGATAGTTATCCCAATTTTCATATGTCTCTGAGATCTTCACTAGGATGTTCTTGAGGGTCTTGTTGGTTCTTTCTGTCTGTCTATTTTCTTGAGGGTGGTACACAGTAGTCTTGATGTACTGGATCTTGTATTTCTGATACATTATCTCATGGAATCCATTGACAAATTCCATTCTGCTATCTGTTGTAATTTGCTTTGGTGTCTTGTAGCAGCAGATGATTTCTCGGTGCAGGAAGTCAGCTATAGAGAGGGCATTGGCTTCTTGTAATGCTCCTGCCTCTATCCATTTGGTGAAGAGGTCTACAATAATTATAATATAGTAGTTTCCTGATAGTGTTACTGGTAGTGGTCCAATGATATCCATTGTAATGTGGTGAAAGGAGATAGGCTCAATTCTTGATGACCCAGGTGCCTGGTCTTGCTGATCTTATTTCTGTTTTTGGTACTTATTACACCCTTTGACAAATTGGTACAGATCTTCTTCCATCTTGGGCCACCACATAGTTCTTCTTGCCTTGTCATATGTGTTGGTTCCTCCTAAGTATCCTTGCTCGTGTACTTCCTTCATTACTTGATACTTCTTGTATTCGGGTATTACTAGCTTTCTTCCTTTTCTAAGTATAGTATTGTCTAATTCAAACTGTTTCCAAGTCCAGTTGATGATGGTGATTGTCCAGGGTTCAAGGTGGTTGGGCATCTTCTGCTGCCCAAGGTAGCTGATTAATCCATAGTATAGCTCCTTATTCATGTTGAATGGTCTTGATGGAGGTATTTCAGGGTGTCCTTGAGAGTGCATCGGCATTGGTGTTGGTCTTTCCTGAGTGGTGCTTGATGGTACAGTCATACTCTTGCAGCCTGTAGATCCATCTGGCATATATTCCTTTGGGGTTCAGAGAGTGGAATAGCCAGGCAAGAGCAGAATGGTCTGTTTGAATAGTGAAGTGTTTCCCAGCTAGGTAGTAGTAGAACTTGTCTACTGCCCAGACTACTGCTAAGCATTCAAGCTTGCATGACTCATAGTTCTGTTCTGCTCCGCGGGTACCTTGGCTTGCATAGGAGATGACATATTCATGTCCATCTTTCTTCTGAGCTAGGACTGCTCTAAGTCCTATAGCACTTGCATCTGTCTGCAGAATGAATTCTAGGTTCCAGTCTGGTCTTCTGAGGATGGGTGCTTGGGTCAACCTGGTCTTGAGTTCATTGAAGGTTTCTTGGTGCTCCTTGGTCCATTCGAATTTGGTCTCCTTTTTCAGTAGTTTGTAGATAGGTGCTGCAATGTTGGAGCATCCTTTGATGAATCTTCTGTAGAAGCTGCAAATCTCTGCACTGGTCTCCTGTTAGCACTTCAGACTTCTCTAACAACATCACCAAGGTGTACAGTCATCTTGGCGAACTGCTTAGCGAGTTCTTCCACTAGATCAGCTTTGGCTATCTTGGGGGTAGGTGGGGTTGGTTGTCTGTTTATGACTGTGGCAGGTAAGATACTAGTTGGCTTTGATGGCTCTATCTTGATGCCAGTTATTTTCTCCATTGAGTGTTTGGCAGGGTGTCTGGCAGTCCAATATCTCTGTACAAAGACCACTTTCTGATCAAGGGTCAGTACAGCTGGGGTAGACCAGATTGCTAGGGCAATTTCAGGGTGAACTCCTTTGAGGAAGGTTGAATCTGCTATTTGTTCCTTAAGGTGGTCATTATAGCCAGCCAAGACAATCTGGTGGCAGATTTGGGTATAGAGTGAGTTGAGATCTTCACTAAGTCCCTGGCAGATAGTATTGAATTGATCCTTGAGAGCTTGCTTGATCTCTTTGGTATAATATGTTGTTCTGAGGAAGATCTTCATATTGGCAAGTTTGGCTGCACCAGCATCAGCAATGGTGGCTGCATTGAACTTATCTCTGGCAGGTCCTCTAAGGCTGACTGGTAGAAGGGCCAATTGAGCATTCATCCCAAGGGCTTGTATGGTGGCAAATTGTTCAAAGTCTTCAATGAAGATCAGGATTGACTCTTCAGTAGTATATCCATAGAATGTGGGGGGACACATTTCTATCTTGTCTTGAATTCTTGTAGGGATAACTCTTATAGTCAGGGTAGTTGTTGTGGGAGTTGTTTGTTTTTCAGCTTGAAAGTGAGGGATTCATCTTGAATCATCAGCCAATGGGCACCAAGTTGTCATGTAGTGGTCGCTGAGTCCTTCAAATATACCAGATTCTTTTCAAGGGGTATCTCTTAGACTAACTCAAGTTGTTATAAGCAAGTTCTTATTGGAGTGCCTTCCCAAGGTCTTATAGTCCTCAAACTTCTTATCTTTAACTATCTTGTTATCTTTTAGATTGCTTGCAAGGAAGTGTGTGTATTGCACTGAGAGGAACTAACTTTATTTCAGAGGAAATAAGAGGGGTATTTATACAAAATATAATTCAATAGTTGCTAAGATATAAAGCTAAATATAAATTCCAATAACTAAAACTACTAAGTTCCAGGGTTGGTACTGATGGTTGTACAGATTCAGGATGCTGGCATTATTTAGTGTTATATCAAAATGCCGGTGCTGGAACAATTTCGCATCACCTCAGAATACCAGTACTGGCATTATCCAGTGTTACATGAGAATATAGATACTGGCATTATCCAGTGTAACAAAGGACTTAGAGCAGAAAGTTCAGGATCATGGGGGCTTCATCATCATCATCATCATCATTACTGAAGGAGATGAGATCCACGAATTCATCATATAGGTCATGCATTTCGCATACCTCAATGTTGCATGGGATGATGTCATCGCCGATGACATCATCACATTCGGTAGTGGCAGGAAAATCGGAAACAAGATCTGGAGCTCTTCAGTCTATGAGGTTCTCTTCCACAAAATAAGGAACAAATGTGAGGTCTTGGGGAGATCTAACTCAGATACTTGGGCCTTGGAATTGGTCTGGGTTGTCCTGAAGAATGGGGTGCCAGAAGTCTTCTACTTCTTCACTGTTGAGAGTGATAGTGGACTGGGCTTCTGTAGCCACCCTGGCTTCTAGTGCATTGATATGGTGGGATGACAGGTCTCAGAAGTCTGAGACTCTAACATACTCCAAGTTGGGGATCAACCATGGTGCATGCCTGAAGATCTGATGGATCTTCTTAGCTGTCCTCGTTTTGTATATATCCATGGGAGTGGTATCTTGTAGCTCTTGGGTACTGGCCTGTGGGAACTCCCAGCAGAGGAGGTTTCCTATTTCATACTCCTGCCACATTTGGAGGCATTTGGTGGCAATAGTGATCCTTGTTTCTATTTTGCAGTGGTAGAGAATAAAGTAATAAGGGTCTATAGTACCCAGGTTGATGCTAGGAGTCCTTCTTGAGTGGGTCTCCATAGCTCTTCTGATGTCTTAGAACATCCTTTCCTCGACTGAGATACCTTGGTGATTCCTTGACCTTGAGGTTTGGCAGTCAGCAGGCATTTCGTTTATGGTAAGTCTTTGAGCTATTTTGGGATTGGTGGTTCTTGTTGGTTGCTGCTACTGCAGTTCCTTGATCCTTCTTTTATATTCTTCAGAATGCTTGTACTGTGGTCACAATGACTCACAGTTGGTCATTGTTGCTCATCTCATATGCTGTATGATCTTCTTGTGCTCCGATCTGGTGGCTTGCAAGGAAAGGCTGTCTCCTGTGCTGATGTCATCATTCTGGGGTCACTGTTACAATACCTATCTTGATCTAATTGCTTGACAATTGAGTAGAAGAGACATAAGATCTTATATATCATTATCAATAAGTGAATCATATTCCTCATCCATTAGTTACTTCTATTTCTTATCATCAGAATTGGTTATAGCTTTATCATATATGCTTGGCTCACCAGAAGATATTATGATATATATATATTTATATACTTCAGCATAGCTTATGTGGTCCTTATATTGCCATTGAGAGCTTATTGATATAATTCAATAATTTCCCAATTCTGAATAAGTTTTTTGGTAAACATTGGAGCACTTTATACTTTTTTTTTTTTTTTTTTTTTTTTTTTTTTTTTTTATAGTCCCTTAGACTCCATCTTTATTATCAGTCTATGAATAAGTATACATCATCACCACCCACTACCCAATCCCCATAGAGGAGCTCCTCCCCACCTCCTCATGAATGAGGAGCACTTTTATACTTATCTATCCTTCATAGAGATAGAGGATTCCTCATTATTAGAGAATTTGCCATTATCATCTTTGATCTCTATTATTCTTGACTCAGGTATTTCTGGCTCAGATATATATAGCAGTTGATAATAATTTTGATTGATCACTGGAGAGGTAGATAATGGTTACACTGATTGTTATATTTACACCTAGCTGAGATATAGATATAGAGGTTTCAACTGGTACTTCTATGTGGATTTTCAGATCTTTCTCTTTGAACTGTATATCATGAGAGATAACTATATAGTGCTTGTATAGATCTCATAGTCAGTATGCTTTGCCAGAATACCTAAGAAATACATGCTTGCTCACTTTGAGGTTGATTTATCCTGAGTAGTATTACTTTTGTCAAGGATGTATGTATCAGATTCAAATATATGCATATGAGATATGACTGGCTTGGATCCACTCCATAATTCTTCAGAGGTGAGATCATCATCTCTGAAATACTTATTATTGCTGGAATTCTTACTTAGCGATCAAGATATATACTGGTTGCAGATATATACCATAGTGTTTATAGCTTTGACCCAATAAAAATATAATAGTCTGGCAGTATTGATCATTATATATATCATTTCTATGGCCATATGGTTAAATTGCTCAGCTATACTATTCTGCTAAGATATATAGAGAGCTATCATTTGATGGATTATATTATGTTTTATCAAAAACTGCTTGAATGTATGGTTGACATATTCATATCTATTATCTAATTATATAGCATATATTCTATGTATATCCTGTCTCATTTTTGGTAATTGCTTTAAATTCTTTGAATTTATCCAAGACTTTGCTCTTTGCTGATAGAAGGTATATATGTGCTTTATATATATAATCCTCAATAAATGTGAGAAAATATCTCTTATCAGAATGTGATAGTGTATATATTAGCTCATATATATCCATATATACAAGGTCAAGGATACTGAATATATGCTTTAATCATTCTTTGAATAGTCATCAGAATACTTTATTTACTATATAATTCTTACAGAAACTTTTATATAGATGTACTGCTAGTAATTCTTTGACAGATCCACTTCTTATCATCCATTCAAGATTTATCTTACCAATGTGTCCTAAGCATTAATATCATGTATTGAATACATCAGATGTAGTTGTTACATATGCAGAGGCTTTTATGCTACTTAGTATACTATTGATTATATAAAGATTACCATGTTTCAAAACTGTTATTAATCTCTTATTGTTATGCAAATCATATATTATTGTATCTTTTGAATATATATATATCTCTTTATTATCATGGGTCATCATTTTGCCTATGGAGAAGAGATTCTTTCCTATCTTCAGAGTATATAGTATATTTACAAGAATAGCAGTAGGCTTAATGATATTTCTGTAGAAATGTATGCTAACATTTCCCTTTCCTTAAGCATAGATAACATTATTATCTCCCAACTTGATGGGTATAGGGTATGTATTCAATTGGTTGATATATAGTGTGACAAACCAAAACATATCACTTGAATTATATCTTAACCAGATGACATGAACAATTAGGATGACGTGAATACACAGCATAGTAACCAGCAACCATTGCTGCAGAAAACTGTATAAATAGCCAGAGATACCAGAAAAGGTCTGTTTACCTGTACAGACTCTATACACCATACAGACTCTATACACTGTACAGGTCCTGTACACCGTACAGACTCTGTACACCTGCCATAAGTAGCAGATCTATAGTTAGCCACATAGTAACCAGATAGCAACCAACTTGTATAAATTACCCCAGAGACAAGAGTGAATAAACCTCAGTCTAAAATTCAGAACACATTTCAACTCCGGTTCACTTTTCGATACAAAGAAGAGTCTGAAATTGAATCCAAAAGTAAAAGACAAGTCTGCCTACCACACTTTGAGAGGAACTCTATAGCCACTGTTAGGAGATTGTGAGCATTGGTCCCCTTTTCCACTCCAATCCACTTTCTGATACAAAGCTTAAAGATTTACCACCTAAGTTCAAGGAGAACTTCACCACTCTGAAGAACCTGCTGCTTAAGAAATAAGCCACGCTATTGGTATGCTTGCCAGATAAGCCTGAAGAACCCAAGTTTCTGCATTCCCAGAGAGCCTTGCCACAAGCTAGTCCCTGATGCAACTTCGCAGTAGAGCCAGTCTAGCAATGCAACTCCATGCAAATGAAGCCAGTCTTTGATGTAACTTTGCCAAGAGACCCTTTCCTAAAGAATGCCACCAGTTGTTCGTATTCCCAATTAAAGCCACCAATTTATAAGAATCCATGCCATCCGAGTTAATTCCCAGTTAAGCTGCCATTTTTAAGAAGTCTGCCGATTCAGGAAGAATCCGCATCATCTGCCATTTCTAAGTTATCCGCATTCCTAGAAGACTCGAGTATTATTCCCAGAGAGCCCAAGTTACCCACAACATCCAAGTTATTCATTATTCCTAGTGAGCCTAAGAAGAATCAATGCCCTATGATTCCCAGTGAGCCAAATCGAGTTATCTACCAAAAATTATCAGAATGTCATGCACAAGGAGATCGTTGCACTATACAAAGATCATCGCATCAAGACCATCACCCAGAAATCACATACTTTTGGAAATTACCTCACTATACAAAATTGTACCATTTCCAGTTGACCCAAGAAGGAAGTCCATTCATATACAAATCACTACTACATCCAGAGAACCATCCCAATAAGGAAATCGCTCACAGATATCCAGATTGACTATTATACCACTAAACACCAGGGACCTCAGGAATCATAGAACATTTTGTTGCTTTTTGACAAAGTAACTGGGGGCTCAAGCCAAACTACATCAATCTCCAACCTTGTAATTTGCCTCTATTGAGCTGGCATGTTACATTTGGGGGCTCAACTGGGAAGATTTCAAAATCAACATGACTTTTCAGCTTACAAGAACCCACAGTCAAACTGGATACATTTGACCCAACACCAACCTCTGCTACTATGGGAGAACCAGTTATCACCAGCATCTGGACAGAAAGAGAAGTAATTACTTCAAGACTTGCTAATTACCCAGCAACAGAAGGATCCCAACCAGAACCAGAAGGCAGTATAGCCCAAAACCCCCAACCAGATCAACCAGACAATATAAACAGCCCTGCTAGAGATTTTGGAGAACTTGCACAAGAACTAGAAGATCTCATCACATGAACCCAACACTTCACAGCCAGACACCCCACACCAGTCCCACCAATCTCACCAATAGAACCTCTACCACAACCTCTTGCAGAACTGGAAGTAGCTCCTACAAGATTACCACTCTGTCCAAGGACCAGAACACCATCCTCAAGATACCCAAGCACCCCTATCTCCAGTGATAGCTCAGAAAGTGAATCAGAATCCGAATCTGAACCAGAACCAGAATCAGAAGAAAGTGATGAAGAAATGGCCACTTCATTGCCAACCTTTGCAGAATATCCAGAGGAAGACCCCAGAGAATTCCTTGATGGAATTGAAGGAATTGCAGCCTTGAGAAACCTCTCAGATGAAAGAAAAATCACCATCTACAAAGCCCAGCTCAGAGAACCAGCCAGAGGAATTTTCCATCGAACAGCAAACAATTGAGATTCAGAACTAGCAAGACAGATACAAGCAGCAATGTCTGATGAGCTAGAATATGAGGTCATGGTCTACTAGCTCATTGAAAAATATACAGGAAACGAAACCCGCCACAAGGCTCAGGAATCCATCATGGGGATGAAGATGAATCTTGGAGAATCACCCAGAGCCTTTTTCACAAGAATCCAGAAGAGAATGTATTCTGCTGGGTTCAATGCCACCAACCAAGACATCATAGGTCCAATGACCTTCATGAATGGAATTCCCCCAAATATTGCTCAGCATGTCCATACCCTAGGCATCAGAAGGTCCGAGGAACAAGTAGATGCAGCCCAAGGATACTTTGATGTTAGACAAGGAACTACCTGGAGTGATCATGACAGAAAAGAAGAGAAGGAAGACATCCTGGTCAAAGCCCTACAAGGACTCCTTCAAGGACAAGAAAGATCTGAAGAAAGAAGGCCAGCCAAAGAAGGAAAGAAGGACAGAAGTGAAATCCAAGACCTTAGCTCCAAGTTGGACCGATTGGTGGGATAGATTGAAAAACTCACCACACGCAAAAATCGGAGCTACCAGGACAACAGAGTACACTCATCACAGAGGAGCCAAGGTTATCCACTAAGAGATAACAGGAATTACCAGCAAGAAGAAAGAAGGTACCCTGCCCAAGACAGAGCCCAAGTCCAATACTTCCACTGTGGACAATTCGGACACTATACCACTGAATATGATAATAAAAGAAGTGACCGAAGGGACTCAGAACCACCAAACCGAAGGAATGACACTCAGTACAAGAAGACTGAAGCCCATCCTGTTGAAGATTTCGAAGAAGCAAGCAATAGTGAAGACTACAGTGACCTAGACTTGTACCCTACTAAGGTTAGCACCTGAAAAACAGTCTACCCAGCAGAGAAAGGAAGAGACCTGTAGGAAGACCATCCAGAAATGTTAGCAGAAGAATGATCCAGGAAGAAGATGAAGAGCATGAGGAGGAACAGGTAGAAACACCTCCCCAAACTCCCTCACTATTTGTGCCTGAAACAAATGAGCTGCTACCAGAAGATGAAGAAATGGAACAAGAAGAACAGGAATCTATACCCCTGAAGCCTAAGAAGAAGTACACTCCGAAGACCATGCCTAGAGACATTTACAATGAAGCCTGGCAGAAGATCCAAGAAGCTAAGATAGAAGTCCCTCTCCTGCAGTTCTTGCAATTGATACCAGCTGGAGTTCGAAACAAATTGTTGAGAACAACAAGGTCTAGCACTGGCTGAGTCCCAATCCCACAGCAAGAACCAGCTTCCATCTCTGTCCAAGCAGCTGAGAGACATGTCAGCACCTACTTACATGGAGATATTGGAGAACAAAAAGTGAAAATCCTTATAGATACAGGAGCAGCTGTCTGTGTCATTGCCAAATGATTCTTGGACACCCTCCAATGGCCCATTGATGGACCATCCAACCTCAGCATTATAGTAGCAGATGGAGCCCGAACTCAACCCCTTGGAGAAGTATGAAACATCACCATTTCTCTGGGACACATTCAATTCTCCATTCCCAAAGCTGTTATCACAGAAGCTGTCACCTATGACATGATTCTTGGCACCAACTGGATGAAGGAAATGAATGCAGTTGTTGATATTGGCCAACAAGTACTCAAGTTTGACTATCGAGGCAAGAAGTATAGAGTTAAGGTGACCAGCTATGAACAATCAAAGAAGAAGAAGAAGGTCACCATTCAGGAAGAGTATGCCAGTAGTGAAGAATCTACTACAGAAGAAGAGGAAGAATCCGAAGATGGAAATGATCCCAGACTCAATCCCCGAATCAACCTGGTGGATGACAGACCAGAAGACAATGTGTGGGCTAAGAATACTATCCCTATCACTATTGGAGCCATTGCAGGAGAAATCAAAGGATGCCCTACATGCCTCAAGAGATACAGGTGTCCCGAGCACTCCTCCAAGATTATGGGAACAAGGAAATCACCTGGCACAGCTTGCCCAGAATGCAGAAGAAAGAAGAAGAAATGCAGACATGTTCCAGAAACACCTGCGATTTGGGGTCAAGAATCATCTGAGGAAGAAGAAACTTCTGACCAAGAAGTTCCTGAACAAGAAGCACCTAATGAAGAAGAGGTCCCCGAACTCATTCCCTGGGATGACCCTCGCTGGACACCACCTGAAGACAATGACCCTTGGAATATAGAAGAAGGACTCAGTACAATCACCATTATTCCCAAGAAAGAAACCCACCAAGAGAAAGCTTTTCAGCTAGAAAGATGTCCACACCAAATGGTCTTCCACTCTCCCCAAGACTACTGCTACCAGTGTCATCTGTTGGACCAACAAGAAAGACAGAGACCCCAGAGACCAGAACCCCCAACCACTCTTGTACAGTCCACCACCTTTCAAGAAGTCACCACAAGGTTACAAAGTCAATTTAGGGGACAAGGCTTCTTCACCTGAACAGAAATATACCCCTTGTCTACCCTTCCCCCAATCTATGATCAAGATGGGTACCGATTTCTAAGACAACAGGAGATAAATAACCAGGAATATCATTTTCGAGCAATGGGATATTGTAACCATGGGAGACACCCTGACTGCCGAGACTGCAGACATCAGAAGATTCATCTCAGTCATGATGTTGCAGTGCATACTTTGAAGAAAGGAGATAACCAGAGCCAGATCCGAAAAAGCCAGATTCAAAAAAGCCAGACCAAGAAGCCAGGAAGAAGAATCCTCAAGATCTACAATTTGGGAGAAGATATCCTAGCTCTTATCAGACATGCTACCTACCAGGGATGGGCAGAAGATGCTGCCAACTTCATGGAAGCCCTAGACCCTACAGGAAGAAGGGGAATTAATTACCTCTGAGACCCTTCTACTGGAGCCAGATGGCCACACCTCAACCTCAGAGCTTGGAGGCTCTCTGCTAGTGGAGCTTCAGCTCTAGGAAAGCCTGAACTCAGCAAAGATATTGCCCAGTATGCCCTGCTGCACCCAAAGGCCAAACCCCCAACCAAAGCACACCCAGAAGATGTGGGATATGATCTTCACAGCCTGGAGGATGAATCTATCAAGCCTGGAAAAACCTTCATAGTCAGAACTGGATTAGCCATGCAGCCACCCCAAGGAGCTTATATTCAACTGACCTCAAGGTCTGGACTTGCCAGACAAGGGATAACTGTAGAAGGAGGAACCATTGACCCTGGATATACAGGCGAAATCAAGGTTATCCTACATAACAGCAGTGTAGAATGGCACCGAATCATTAGAGAACAGAAGATTGCCCAAGCAGTCTTCATGAAGGTCAAGACCCCACAGTTACAGGAAGTCTCCGAACTAACTGAAGGAACAAGACAAGCAAAGGGATTTGGAAGTTCAGACAGGAAGGAGGTATATCTCCTTCAAGTCAACCACCTCAAGAGGAATGTTCCCCAGCAAGTGTATCAGCAACTAGTCAGACTACACAAGAATCTCATCCTGGAGCCTGGAGAACAAACTACCTTCGAAATCTTTGCACCACCTGACCCCAGAAACCTCTTCTTTGAACCCAAGGAAGATATCCCACACCTGGACATAGAGGAACACACATTCCCTGACAAGATGAATCCAGTACACTCCCAAGGAACCAACCAAAGTTGGGAGACCATCATCTTGCTGAAAGGAATCATCATAGGACATCTGGTGCCTTTTCTCAACTGAACTCATAGGGAAGTTTATGAACTAAACCTATTGGGAAACAGCAAAAGGTCCCAGAAGAAAGAAAAGGCCCCTCTGCAACCCAGGAGACAGTGAAGCCTTCCACCAACATTGGAGAAGAATTGACACCTCAACAACAGCAACAACTAGCAGAACTTCTCAACAAATATCAAGATATCTTCACCACCGATTATGGCAACCTGCCATACAATCCATCATATCACCACAGCATAAATACAGGAAGTGCAACACCCATCTGGCAGAAACCCTATAGAATACCCCATCACTTGAAAACATTCAAAAAAGAGCACATACAAGAACTCTTAGACAATAGAGTCATCCGACCCTCTACCAGCCCTTGGGCCAGTCCTATACTTATTGTACCAAAGAAGGAAGGATGGAGACTCTGTGTGGATTACAGAAAACTCAATTCAGTCACCGAAAAGGATGCCTATCCTTTGCCCAGAATCAATGACCTTTTGGATCAGTTACAAGATGCCAGATACTTCAGCAGTATGGACCTCTTTACAGGATTCCACGAGATCCCCATAGACCCCAAGGATATTCAAAAGACAGCCTTCCTTACTCTAGGAAAACTGTTTAAGTATCTCCGAATGCCCTTTGGACTTTGCAATACACCCCCCACCTTCCAGAGGATGATGAATTGAGTCTATGCCCCTTTGATTCACCACTATCTGATTGTATACATGGATGATTCCAACATCTATTCAGCAAATTTCAAAGAACACCTGCACTACTTAGAGGAATTCTTCAAGCTCACCCACAAAAACCACTTGAGACTAAATGCAAAGAAATATTACTTTGGGAAACAGAAACTCGAATTCCTTGGATTTATAGTCTCAAAAGAAGGAATCTATGCAGACCTAAAGAAAACCAAGAAGATCAACAATTGGCCAGTACCCAAGACCCCAAAGGAGACACTATCATTTCTGATGCTAGTATCCTATTACAGAAGGTTTATCAAGAACTTTGCTCAAATCACTGCCCCAATCTGGATCCTTCTCAAGAAAGGAGTGCTATTCAAATGGACAGAATCACAAGGAAAAGCCTTCAAGGAACTCAAAAATTGCATGACTACAGTACCAATCCTTGTGTGCCCCAATCTACAGAAGTCATTCATCTTATATACAGATACTTCTAAAGATGGCCTTGGAGCAGTTCTAGCCCAGGAAGGACCTGATCAACAGCACCATATGATAGCTCATGCAAGTAGAGCTATCAATCAGCAGCAGATGAACTATGGTAGCACCAAACTGAAATGCCTTTCAGTCATATGGGCAGTCACCCTATTCAAGCATTACCTCATCCGAAAAAAGTTCACCCTGATCACAGACCATGCAGCCCTCAAATGGTTATTCAACCACAAGGAACCTGTCAGAATCTTAGCCCGCTGGATCCTTATCCTTCAGGATTACAAAATCACCATCATCCACAAAGCAGGGAAAGCTCACAACAATGTTGATATACTTTCCCACCAGCCCCAATGAACCAGAAGAAGGGTGTCCTAAGGAACTACACCCTAAAGGAAGCCCCTCAGACCATCAAGACACAAGAAGATCTCATCCAAAAAGAACATCAGAAAACCCATCAAGAACAGACAAGTACAGAAGACAAGATTCGAAAACTGTATCAACATTGACCTCACCTCAGAACTCAAGTCTGAGACATCATCCAGAAATGTGACACTTGCCAGAAGTATCAAGGAAAGAAGAACTATCAAGCCCCTTTGCAACTGATTCCCCCACCCACTCACATCTTTCAGAGATGGAGAGTAGATGTAATTGAACCTCTACCAGTTATACCAAGAAGAAACAAATACATTCTTGTATTTGTAGAATATCTGACCGAGTGGCCTGAGGCTTTCCCAATGGAAATCGCAGATTCCTTGACCATTGTAGACCTTCTCCATAGACTCACACTCAGATATGGGCCCCCAGAAGAACTCATCTCTGATTGAGGCACAGAATTCATCAACAACATAATCACAAGTTATGCCCAAATTCACAAGATCCACCTCAAAAGGACTACATCATACCACCCCCAGACCAATGGCATGACAGAAAGAATGAACCAGACCATTAAGAAAGGACTTGCCTGAGTCAATCCTACTAATTGGGACCTCTGTTTACCTGAGATCCTATGGGAAATTCAGAACACCCCTGCCATGTCCACCAAACAAAAGCCATTCGAAATGGTGTTTGCCAAGAGAACCAGAACTGCTGACCATGAGAATCTTGGAGACCTCCTCAAGAAGGCAGAACAGTTATGAAATCAGGCCCAAGGACAGATTATCAAAGCCCAGGAAAGACAAAAGAAGTACTATAACCAAAAACAGAAGGATCTGGAGATCAAGATTGGAGATCAAGTCCTAGTTTAGAGAAGTATGATTGAGATAAACTTTGCTGCCAAACTAGAACTGAAATAGGAAGGACCTTATCTTGCACACAACATCAGAGGAACCAGCATCTATTTAAGAAGCATAGATGGATGAACCCTGAGAACTCCAGTATACATCAATCACCTCAAACTATATTTCCCCTCTACACCATGAGCCAAAGGATTGATCAGCACCTCCAGACATTGGTCCTCAGCTCCTTCCAAGCCCTACCAGTCCCTCTACCCCAATTCGGCCAAGTCAATGGAAGCCCCCTTCAAAGGATCCAAGCTCATCAAGAAAATCTCACCCTGGCCAGACACCTACTACAAGTCCACCAACTATAGGCCTATTATGCAATTGGTGAACAATTGTGGAACCTCCCAGCCCCAGAACAGACCTATATCAGGAACACCACAGGTCTGACCAGAAGAGACACTACTGCTGCAGACAGGCTATACACTATTTACAAATGAAATATCACAGCCCTGACACAGGCACAATTCTCCCTGAATGATATTCAAGGAATGAACTCTGTTATCTATTTGAGCATCATCAACTCTGTCAAAATCCTATTCTCTGAAGAAGAAGAAGAGCCCCTAGAATGGAGTAACCTCAGTATAGACAATGAAGATGATGGAATGGATATAGATACAGAAGCAGCCTATGCTTATTGAGATGATGACTGAAGAATAGTCTGAGACAGACTACCCTTCAGTGGGGGCTGATGTGACAAACCAAAATATATCACTCGAATTATATCTTAACCAGATGATGTGAACAATTAGGATGATGTGAACACACAGCATAGTAACCAGCAACTATTGCTGCGGAAAACTGTATAAATAGCCAGAGATACTAGAAAAGATCTATTTACCTGTACAGGTCCTATATACCATACAGACTCTGTACACCTACCATAAGTAGCAGATCTATAGTTAGCCACATAGTATCCAGATAGCAACCAACTTGTATAAATTACCCCAGAGACAAGAGTGAATAAACCTCAGTCCAAAATTCAGAACACATTTCAACTCTGATTCACTTTCCGATACAAAGAAGAGTCCGAAATTGAATCCAAAAGCAAAAGACAAGTCTGCCTACCACACTTTGAGAGGAACTCTACAGCCACTGTTAGGAGATTGTGAACATTGGTTCCCTTTTCCACTCTGGTCCACTTTCTGATATAAAGCTTGAAGATTTGCCACCTAAGTTCAAGGAGAACTTTGCCACCCTGAAGAATCTGCTGCTTAAGGAATAAGCTGCACTATTGGTATGCTTGCCAGATAAGCCTGAAGAACCCAAGTTTCCACATTCCCAGAGAGCCTTGCCACAAGCCAGTCCCTGACACAACTTCACAGTAGAGCCAGTCTAGTGACACAACTCCATGCAAATGAAGCCAGTCTTTGACATAACTTTGCCAAGAGACCCTTTCCCAAAGAACACCGCCAGTTGTTTGTATTCCCAATTGAAGCCACTAATTTATAAGAATCCGCGCTATCCGAGTTAATTCCCAGTTAAGCCACTGTTTTCAAGAAGTCTACCAATTCAGGAAGAATCTGCGTCATCTGCCATTTCTAAGTTATCTGCATTCCTAGAAGACCCAAGTATTATTCCCAGAGAGCCCAAGTTACCTGCGATATTCAAGTTATTCATTATTCCCAGTGAGCCTAAGAAGAATCTATGCCCTATGATTCCTAGTGAGCCAAATCGAGTTATCCATCAAAAATTATCAGAACGTCATGCACAAGGAGATCATTGTGCTACATAAAGATTGTCACACCAAGACCGTCACCCAGAAATCACATACTTTTGGAAATTACCTTGCTACATAAAATTGTACCATTCCCAATTGACCCAAGAAAGAAGTCCATTCATATACAAATCACTGCTACACCCAGAGAACTGTCCCAATAAGGAAACTACTTGCAGATATCCAGATTGACTATTATACCACTAAACACCAGGGACCTCAGGAATCATAGAACATTTTGTTGCTTTTTGACAAAGTAACTGGGGGCTCAAGCCAAACTACATCAATCCCCAACCTTGTAATTTGCCTCTATTGAGCCAGCACATTATAATAGAGAACTATTCTCTGTATGATATCATATATTGCATGGCTCTAGAATCTATTAATCAGACATTATTATCATTGGCTATATTAGTATATTCACCAGATGTATAACTAGGGCTGTTTTTCTATCTGTACTACTGGCAGCTGATATCATCACCACTTTTCATTAGTATTAAAGTGTTTTGCTAACTGGTATTTGTAGATAATAAGTTGGTAGATTTGGCACTAGATCTTACACTGGCAGAACTGGCAGAACTGGTACTATTGGAATTGATAGTGGATTTGGTAGGACTTTTAGATCCAAAATTGTCATTCTGGCCAGATTTTGTAAATATAAAAGGACTGGCAGCTTGCATATAAAATAGATTACTACTTTTATCAGTTTCAGTGGTGTTTGCATTTCTATGCTTTCTCCAATAGTTCTTTCTGTTATTCCTATATTACTAATATTAGTTTTTATACTTATTTTTATTTTCCCAATAATAGTATTGGTGTTTTCTATATCCATACTTGCTGCAGTATTTACAGTAGTCATTATACTTAGTTGATTGACTATCATACTGTTGATTTTGAGTTTGGGGTCATTGGCTTTGTTAACAGTGCCTTTGATCTTATTTGGCACTATGTCTGTAGAATCTGTAGAATGCCCTTTCATTGTTGTTTTCTTTGGTACTATTTCCTTGGTATATTTCCTCATTCATGAGACTTATTATTATATAGATATAGTTTATAAGAGTACTGCTCTTATATATGGCTGTGATAATAATATTATATACATCTGGAAGTCCCCTTGTAAGTGCTATAATCTTATCTTTATTGTCAATGCAATCTGCAGATATACTGAGGGAATTTACTTGATTCACCAGATTATTGATATGACTGGTATATTCATAGATAATCTTCTTGGACTTTATTTAAAGATTAAATAGCTGAGATTTCAAATAGAATCTATTTGATATAGATGCTTGTACATAATGATTGTGTAGGACTTCTCATGCCTTATTGGCTATGTCTGTATACATTATAAGCTTTATTTGCAAGTTTGATAATATGAATACAATCTCACATAATGCTCAGTAATTGTTTGTAGGGTCATAGTCTTGAATCTGCACTTGTGGCTTTATATACTCCACCAAGCCATATTCATCAAGGAGATTCATTATATGGAATGCCTAGATGATATAATCCTTTCTATTGAAGATCAGGATGGACCTCTTGGCTGTGTTTATACTTATAATGGGAACTGCTTCTATTGCTGAAATGCTTATAGTAGGCATATCTGTATTACTTGTATTGCTAGGTTGACTATCTACTATTTCTAGCATATATTGTATAGTATATATTTATAAGGTATATATATTTTATTTTATTTTTGCTATATCTGCTTAGCACTAGCAAGGCTCATAACCTTTGTTAGAAAGAGGAGTATTTTTATTGAGTTTGCATAGGACATATATTTCATGTATTACTAATAGATGATATAAGACTGATGAAATCACTAATCACATATTAATATCAAGTTACTATCTCAACACTTCTGAATACTATTGGCCTAGGATATATTATTAATAATAAAGTATGAAATGATATAAGAGCAGACCATTTATTCAATACACTAACAGAATGACTTATAAGAAAGATCTGAGAATAAGGACATCTAGTTAGTTGTGATCACCAATAATAGTATTTGATAAAAATTAAGACTATGGTTAAATAAATCCTGAACTAATTCTGTCTTGAAGATAACTTAATAATAAGGAAAAATTGTAGACTAAGAAAGAAAAACCCAAGCATACATAAAGTACTTTAAGCTCCCTTCATATCTATTTCATAGATACTCCAAAATTCTGAACCTATCTAGCTGAGTATCTTCAAGAAACTCACTAAAGAAGAAAGAAATAAACTTCAAAGAAGTCAAGTATGCTTCTATTGCTGAAAGACAGAATATATAACTAGTGTCTACCCTAACTGAAAACTCTATACTATAACTTAAGCTACTGTTACTACCCTGTATTACCTCAATAACCTGAATACTAAGATATTAGACTTTGTCAAGTTAAGGCCAACTTCTATGGCCCTAACCAAAGAAAGTCAAAAAGTAGCTATATATAACTGAAGAAGCTATAGTTTCTAACTAAGATGTCAAGTACGTCTACATAGAAATCAGCATTCAAATTCCTGAAGGATATGTTAGAAGGATATATTATCAAAGCTGTGAGACAAACAGGTGGTGAGATGAATCCCCCCCCAAGTTCTGGGTGATATAGTGGAGAATTCTACAACATAATATAATATTGAACTACCAGATGGGTTACTTGGTAGAAGGCAGTGCTCAGAAGTGTAAGGAGTGTCTGAATGTCAGGTAGGAGAGAGGAGTGATACAGACTTCTGAACATTGGCTAGAGGAGTATGAGGTGATGGGTGACTTTTAAAGAGAGATTAAGATATAGCTTGGAGTATACCCACCAGGGTTAGTGGTGGGAGGGAGATAGGGTGACCTCTAGAGGAGATTGGTGGGGGGATTGGGAGATAAGTGGTTAATATTAAGATGGGTACCAGTGATTTGGGTCAGGCTTATGAGATATTGGCTATATGTATTTGAGAAGGATCAATAGTTGATATTGGAGGTGAGAGTAGATAGAAGTGACTGATGACAGATATGTTAAATGGGTGGTAGAGGGGTGGGGGTACTGGTCAGAGATATCAGAGGTAATTAGTAGAGACAATCTGTAGGAAGAGTAGAGAGAGGATTGGTATAGTAGAGAGATTGGCAGTATTTTGAAAAAATGATATAAGAGAGAGAGAGTTTCTGAGTAAGATTGGGTGAGGAGCTCATTTGTATTAGTATATTATAGATGGTTAGATAATAAAGTGGAAGTCCTTGTAACTATAAAAAAATATATATATATATATATTATCATAGTAGCCTAGTATTAAAAGAAATCTCAGTAGAGAAGGAGTTATTGATGAAGATTATATAGGTGAAATCATTGTTCTTATCTGAAACTATAGCTGGACACTATTCAAGATCTTTATTGGTTTTTGCATTACTCAGATTCTATTTAAGAAAATTAAATCAACTCTAATAATCAAGAAAGTTTCTGAACTACTACTTATTATCTGAGGATCTAAAGGATTTGGCTCATCAAATAAAGCCCCAGCCCAACCTGCAGTAAATAAGAAGAAACAATTCTATAAGAAAATTAAAGATGGATTTGTACCAAGTAGCCAATGCCCCCATGGTATTAGAATATACTCTTTCTAAATAATTGATAATTGCTTCTCTTGTATTAATTAACTGACCCAATGAAGAGCCAATAGTAGAAAACCTCTTACATATAACTGAAATTACTACCATTGGATCAGACAAACTGCTTACCCTTCAAGCTTTGGTCAATTAAGCCCCTGTTAAAATTATGATAAATAGTAGTATCTCAAGCAATTTCATTAATGAAGAAACAGTCAACAGGCTTAAAGTTCTGATCTCTCCAGTACAACAGACTCAAGTAGTTGCTATAGCTAATAGAACCTCACATATTATTAGCAAAGAAGTCTACAACCTACTCTTCTGAATTGATAACTACAGAGTATATGTTATTCTTCAGATTATATCACTGTTTGATAATGAGATCAACCTTGGAACATTATGGGTAAAATAAGAGAACCCTATGATTGATTAGATAAATCATTCTCTGATCATACCCCAACTTCAAACTGTAAGATGAAAAAGAACCACTTCATTCTAATGACTCAGGTCTGAAGATCACTCATATCAACAAACTACAACTCAAGAAATTAGCCAAGAAATATCCTCTCTTTGCTATCTCTATATAACTATCCAAAGGAGAACCTGAGAATCTAGAAGAAGGCTTTTCCAATGTTGACAGTTATGTTAGACCCCTACTTCAGAAATTCTGAGATATATTTCCAAAGAAACATCTAA
Organism: Jimgerdemannia flammicorona; assembly: GCA_003990745.1. Lineage (NCBI taxonomy): Eukaryota > Fungi > Mucoromycota > Endogonomycetes > Endogonales > Endogonaceae > Jimgerdemannia > Jimgerdemannia flammicorona. The sequence continues at coordinate 19,884 of RBNI01000115.1, read as the reverse complement.
AAGACCTCCTATCTAAATAAGTAGTTGACAATATAATTAAGATTATTCCAGATACCAAGACAGTCTTCAAGTTAATCTACCACATATCTCTTAGAGAAATTGATATACTCAAAAAAGTAATTGATGAACTTTTAGAATAAGAATTCATTAGACCTAGTATATTACTATATAGTATACTAGTTCTCTTTATTATCAAGAAAGGGGGTGACCTCTGAATATATATGGATTATTAAGACCTCAATGAGTAGACCATCAAGAACTGCTATCTACTATCTCAAATTAATGAAATATTCAATAGACTTACTAACCTACAATCTATGAGCTCTTTTGACCATTGAAATAGCTACTGGTAAATTGCTATAAAAGAAGAAGATATCTACAAAACTACATCCAAACTTACTATGGATATTTTGAGTTCCTGGTTATACCTTTTGACTTAACTAATACTACTGCAACCTTCCAGATACTGATGAATACTATCCTATACTTACATCTAGACAAATTTGTTGTTATCTATATTTATAATATTCTAGTCTTTAGCAAAACCCTGGAGGAATATCTTGAACATCTTGAACTAGTACTACTGAAGGTTTGAGAAAACTTACTCTTTGTAAAACTCAGTAAATGTAAATTCCTTCTGAAGAAAATTCAATTCCTGGGACATATTATTACTCTCAATAGAATCAAAGTAGATCTCAGCAAAATCTCTACAATTAAGGAATAGCCTAGATCCTAAAAGCTGAAAGAACTTCAGTCATTCTTAGAACTAGCAAACTATTACTAGTAATTCATTATAAACTTTACCAAGATTGCTACTGTCCTTACTCAACTGATCAAATATAGCAAAAAAGAAAAATAGCTCTGAACTACAAAATATAAAAAAGACTTCAATAACTTTGTTAAATAGAGACCAAAATAAGATACAGCCTTTTAAGCCCTGAAGGATGCCTTGATAATTACTTTAGTACTTTAGGTAGCAAATTCTGCCCTCTTATATAAAGTCATCACTGATATCTCTGACCCAGCTCTTGGAGCAGTACTCATATAAGAAAGATACCCCATGTCCTATTACTCCAGCAAGTTCAATGATACTGAAATTAACTATGCAATTTATAAAAAGGAAATGTTAGCCATTGTAGATACTCTGATTAAATGATGATCATATCTTAAAGATACACACTTCACTATATTGATAGACTACAAATTATTAGTTAATATCAAGACTCAGGCTATCCTTTTCTGAAAGTAAGCTAGATGGATAAAAGTTCTTACTAATTTTGACTATAAAATCCAGTACTGCTCTGGTAAGATAAATATTATTACTGATATAATTTTCAGATAATCAATTGAAGAAGTTATACAAACTCTCACCTTAGTTACCAACTCTATTATGGAATAAATTATTACAGCATACACTGATGATAAAGAAGCCCAAGTACTTCAAGAAATCCTAAGTAGTAAGGATATTGACAAGTACTCCTAATACTATCAATACTAATTAAAGAATAATACTATCTACTATAAGGATAGATTATATATCCCCAATAATTGAAACCTCCAAAGGACTATCCTATTTAAATATCATGATGTCCCTACAGTTGGATATTTAGAATTTGACAAATATTATAAAGTTATCTCCTGAAACTTCTATTGATTCTATATGGTAAACTAGCTAAGAATCTATATAACTTCTTGTAATGTCTGCCAATACAATAAGTTCTCAACTCTAGTAAAACCTGGATTACTCTATCCTATCTCAGTATTATTCACCAATTGGAAACAAATCTCTATAGACTTTATTATATAACTACTCTGAACCAAGCATAGAAAAGATGCAATTATTGTCTTTATAGACTATTTTAGCAAACAAGCCCACTTCATGTCTACTATCACTATAGCAATAGTACCAGAAATTGCCATACTCTTATTTGACAATATCTTCCATTATCATGGTCTTTCTAAGATCATTATTAGTGACTATGATCTGAAATTTATCAGCTATTTTTAGAAAGCTCTATATGTAAATTTAAGAATAAAACTTATACTATCTATTGTCTTTCATCCTGAAACTGATGGCCAAACTGAAACAATGAACTGAACTTTAGAACAAATGCTAAAAAACTATATTTCCTATAGATAAGATAATTGGCTGAATATCTTACTATATTCAAGTTTATCTACAATAATAGTAAATAAGTATCTTTTGAAATGATCTCATTTTTTGCCAATACTAGACAAAATCCAAACACTCTCCTAACTCTTATCAGAACTACTGATGAACCCTCTACTATTAAAGCTATTGAAGAATTTCTACTCCAAATATACAACTTAAGCTAGATTATATTTGGAAATTTATCTCAAGTTCAAGAGTAACAATCATAGTATATCAATCAGTACTACCAAGAAGTAACATTTGATATTAGAGAAAAAGTTCAACTAGATATCTGAGGATACTAAGTTGATAACCTCAAGCATAGATCTTCTGCAAAGCTGAATAGTAAGTTTATTAGACCATTTGAAGTCATAGTACAAGTCTCTCTGATATTCTACAAATTAGCACTATTAGATACTATTAAGATTCACTCAGTCTTTAATATTCAACATCTCAAGTGATATGTATAATGAAAATAATGATGAGTTATTTCTGAATTGAACTTCCAAACCACTAGCATCTGTCATTATTAATGACTAAGAAGAATATAAAGTTGAACAAATTCTCAACAAATGTGACCATAAGAACTATTCAGAATATCTTGTCAAATAGAAAGATTATCCAATCTATAATACAACATAAGAACTCAATCAAACCTCCAGAATACTACTAACTTAGTTTAAGAATATAATTTCTTAAATAGCTAGTTTGAATACTCCAACATCCATTATTCCCAAACTATATCTTACCTCTCCTGAATACTGTTAAAAAACACTCTTATAATTATTATAAATGAAATCAAGAACCCTATAAATTATGAACAAAAGAAATACTAATTCTCTAAAAAAAATAGCAAAACTGAAAGTTAGTCTATCCTCTCTATACCACTGGTGAGAAATAAGATATAGATATTTAAGAAAATTTCTTAGAGGAAATTCTTTAGTAGTAAATAATATCAGAATCAATTCTAGTGTTTAGTATTGAATATATGACTCTTTAATATATAAATTCAATATGTTAGGCAACTGTACTATGAGTATGTCACTTTTTGAGAAAAAAGGACATTACTGAACTTTTGATCATCCAAATAGTATAATAACACTAGACTAAATTAGAAGACCTCAACAAGGACATCAAAACTAAGAAGGGGAGAGTTATAAGTATATAATCTCCAAGTCACCAAAATTACATATTACTCTCAGAACAAATTCAGAAATCACCTAACAAGTTATGAAGCTGAGTTAAACTGAAGTCACAGATCATGAAGCTGAGTTAACTCAAAGTCACAAAATATAAGATTTACAAAAACAGGACCTTATTAATTAGAGTCAGAAGTATATATACCAGCTACTCTATATATTAAATAGAGAACTATAATAAATCAGACAAACAACTACAACTCTCAAACATATACCCAGACATAACTACTGAAATCTACAACTGTATCTATGCTAATATTTGGAATGTCATTATCAATAAAGCTATAGCCAGTCCCTCTTTTGCCCACTAATACTATATCTGATATATGAGATAGATGATACCATTCTGTAGGACAGTGATATGGTTTCAATATATTACTATATAAATAAACAGAGAGATGTAATCCAAGAATCACTCTTCCTAGATGACTACTTTATTAGAGATAATGTCATCAATAGTGACCTCATTGAAAAATATCCAGATAGTGTCTAAACCTATAGATATGTAGATTATCAGTTATTAGTATAGTTAGATTAGCCTTATACCATATGACTATATACTAACTCAGTAGTCAACCAACCTCTTGATATATTAGTTCATACTTATACTATATATATGACTGTATTCTAACTCACCAAAGTACTAAGTGCTGTACTCATATTAGTATAGTTTAGATAGCCTCTCATTAGTATAAATACTCACTCCCCTAGATCTCAGAAATTCAGATATAAATAGATCTAAATAGACAAATAAGTCAAGAACACTTCTCCATATAATAATACTACTTCTAGTATTGTAATAGTATAAATAGTGAATAAATCTATTTAATAACCCACAAATCACTCTTAAGTAAATCTGTACTATATTAAGATCTCACTTCTAACCAAATCTTGAAATTTCTTAATTAGATATTATCTGTAGCAATAAACCAATTCAACCAAGCTAGTCTTAGTCTCTTGAACTTTCTAAAATATGAAAAATCCGGAATATCTAGAATAAGTCTAAAAAAGAGACTTTGGTTGAGATGTCAATCCAATCTTGAAATCAATAAGCATAGAGGATATACTATATATGAAATTAATCTTGATCTTAAGAAAACAGTCTTCCAGAATATCTAGAACTTCTGGAAATCTCTTTCAGAACTATATAACAGTACTCTAATAAAGTACCCTCTTATATATATACTATTACTTCTATTGAATATATATATATATTTCTTTATCACTATGGGCTATTATTTTGCTAATTGAAAAAAAGTTCTTATATATCTTTAAAGTATATCATATGTTCTAAAAAGTATTAGCAGACTCTATGATATTCTTATAGAGATTATCACATAGTGGTTACTGAGTCCTTCAAATATGTCAGATTCTCTCCAAGATGTATCTCTTAGACTAACCACAAGTTTGTTATAAGCAAGTTCTTATTAGAGTACCTTTCTAAGGTCTTATAGTTCTCAAACTTCTTATCTTTAAACTGTCTTATTATCTCTTAGATTTTTTATATAGAATTGAGATTAAGTGAACTAGAACTGAGAGGACTATAATATATATATTGTCATGTAGTAGTCACTGAGTCCTTCAAATACATCAGATTCTCTTCAAGGTGTATCTCTTAGACTAACTACAAGTTTGTTATAAGTAAGTTCTTATTGGAGTACCTTTATAAGATCTTATAGTCCTCAAACTTCTTATCTTTAAACTATCTTATTATCTCTTAGATTGCTTATATAGAATTGAGTGTAAGTGAACTTAACTGAGGGGACTATATTATATATATTGTTATATAGTGGGCACTGAGTCCTTCAAATATATCAGATTCTCTTCCTTAGACTAACTATAAGTTTGTTATAAGCAAGTTCTTATTGGAGTGCCTTCTCAAGGTCTTATAGTCCTCAAACTTCTTATATTTAAACTGTCTTGTTATCTCTTAGATTGCTTGTGAGAAATTGAGTATAAGTGAACTAGAACTGACTTTATTTCAAAGGAAATAAGAGGGGTATTTATATAAAATATAATTCAATAATTGCTAAGTTATAAAGCTAAATATAAATTCCAATAACTAAATAAAATACTCGAATATAGAAAATTATGGTTGTAAGTATAAATTCAAGTATCTGTACAAATAGTTGCACAAGTTTAGAATGCTAGTAGATTTTAGTGGTATAGGAAAAAAGTGCTCAAAGATTCAGATGTTATAGAAAAAGAATACTGATACAACTCAGTTACACAGAAAAAAGATACCAGAAGATTTCAGTGTTATCAAGAACTTAGAGCAGAATGTTCAGGACTATAGAGGCTTCATCTTCATTACTGCCAGAGGTCAGGATGTCCTCAAAGGAAATGAGCTCTGCAAATATTTCATCTATCTCATTATATATATCATACATTTCACATGCTTTGTATATGTCACCAATTAGCAGGATGATGCATTGCTGATGATGTCATCATGTTCAGCAGTGGTGGGAGCTCTCCAATCTACAACATTCTCTTCTACAAAATAAGGAACAAATGTGGGGTCTTGGAGAGGTCTAACCTGAATGCTGAGGCCTTGGAATCCTGAGATCAATCCTTATATGAATTGATCTGGATTATCCTGGAGGATGGGATACCAGAAGTCTTATATTTTATCACTATTGAGGGTAATAGTAGACTGAGCTTCTGTGGCCATCATGGCCTCTAGTGTATTGATATGGCAGACTGATAGTTTCTTGAAGTCTGAGATCCTAGTATACTCCAAGTTGGGGATTGATCATAGTGCATATCTGAAGATCTGATGAATCTTCTTTGCTATTCTTATTTTATGTACATCTATAGGAGTGGTATCTTGAATCTCTTAGAGACTGGCCTGAGGGAATTTCTGGCAGAGAAGGTTTCCTATTTTATACTTCTGCTATATCTAGAGATATTTGGTAGCAATGGTGATCCTTATTTCCATTTTGTAGTAGTAGAGGATATAATGATAAGAATTACTAGTATCCAGATTAAGGCTAGGAGTTCTTCTTATACAGGTTCTCATGGCTCTTCTGATGTCTTGGAATATTCTTTCCTAGACTGAGGGGCCTTAGTAGTTCCTGGACCTTGAGATTTGGTGAGTAGCAGGTATTTTTGTTTATGGTAAGTCTTTAGAACTATTTCTGTAAGCCTTGTTCAGATTGTTGCTACTACAGTTTCTTGATCCTTCTTTTATATTCCTCAAGATGTCTATCTTATAGTTATAATGACTCATGGTTGATCATTATTGCTTATCTTGTAGTCTGGATAAGTCATGCCATATGATCTTCTTGTGCTCCAATCTGGTAATTTGTAAGAAAAGGCTATCTCCTGTACTGATAGTATCATCATTCTGAAGTCACTGTTACAAGATATATATACATATACTAACATTTCTCTTCTTTAAATATATAAGATATTATTATTATCTAACTTGATTAATATCAGATTTTAAAGAAGTTATATATGGAGAACTATTCTCAATAAGCTGTTATATATTATATAATATCTGAATCTATAAGTTATATATATATTATTATTATTAGTTATATATATTAGTACATTCTTAGTTTATATTAATATTATTATTTTTTACTAGCTCAAAAATATATAGCTTAGATATAAATATAGATGTCTTCTCTAGATACTTATTACTTATATATAAAATATACCTCTATCTTAATTATTATTAGTTTTAGTAGTATTTATATTATATTGCTCTTTATTATTTCCTTGATTCTTTCTATTACTCCTATATTACTGATACTAGCTTCTATGTTTATTTTCATCATTCTTCTTATTCTTATAATAGCAGTTATTTTATATATACTTATTATTGCTACAGTTATAGCAGTTTCTATCAAACTTAGTAGATTTGTATTTTTGACCTTATTGATATTTCTTATCTCATTTGTGTAATCTGTAAAATACTTTCTTATTATTATTATTACTATTTTCTTAATATATCTTCTTATTCATAAGACTCATTATTATATAGTATAGTCTGTGAGTTTTCTGCTCTTATATGTATATAGCTACTACTATAATATTATATATCTCAGAGAGGCTTCTTATTAAGACCAGGACCTTATCTTTATTATTTATATATAAACTTTATAGATATACTTAGAGAATTTACTTGATTCACCAGATTATTAATATGATTAGCACATTCACAGATACTCTTCTTAGACTCTATTTATAAATTAAATAGCTAAGATTTTAGATAAAACTGATTTGATATAGATACTTATATACAATAATTGTATAGAGTCTCTTATATATTGTGAGCTATTATAGTATATATTATAAGCTTTATTTACTGATTTAATAATATAAAAGTGATCTCTCATAATACTTAGCAATTATTTATAATATTATAATCTTGAATCAGTATTTGTAGTTTTGTATACTCTGCCAATCTATACTCCTTTGGGAGATTACTCATATAAAATACCCAAATGATATAATTCTTACTATTAAAGATTGAAATAAACCTCTTGGTAGTATTTACATTTGATATAGGGGATGGTGACTATTGTTATATCTATTCTGAGAATATCTATATCTACTGTAGCTAATATATTTATACAGACTCCTCAATTTGTCTCTTATAATATCTTAGTATAGAGTAGTATATAGTCTTAGAGAAGTATTTCTTTAGCCACTAAGCAGGGTTTATAACCTTTGTTATAACTTAGTTGGAAATATAGAGTAAGAAGTAGAGGGGTAAATATTATTTATTGATTGCTCTTATTTTTATATATTAAGTAATATAGCTTAAAGATAATATAGTTAAAAAGAATTATATATATATCTAAGTCATATTATTGAGATATATAATAATGAGAATTTCAATAGATTTAGTGGTTCTGAGTTCCTTTAGTTACTTCTTTTATGTTATATTATATAGTATAGTATTTAAACTATATATAATAAAAGTATTAAACTTATACTCAATCTCAGACTGAGTATCTTCTTTCTTCTTATGGCTGATAGCTTTAGTTATCTCTAGATAGATAGTCTTGGTCCTTTATAGTATGTACTCTCTATTATCCTATAGATAGCTTTGATTTTTATATATAGTAAGGGTTTCAATTTATCCAATCAATTAGTTTAACTTGTAGTTGAGATTCTGGATTTTATTTCTCTCTTTCTTCTACTTCCTGACAAGTTTTTCTTTTTTTAGTTTTTAATATTCTTGAAGGAGTCCTTATAGAGTTTTGACCAAGAGATCTTCTTTATTATTCTTCTTATTATAATTACTCCAGATAGTTTCTTATCTGATATTAAAAAATTCTTAAGCTATATCTACTTATTCTTCAGGCCTTCTGATATCTAGAGTGAAGATATACTAAGCAATGTTTGGGGGAATTCTATTCATAAAGATTATTGGATCTATAATATCTTAGTTAGTAGTATTGAATCTGATTGTATACATTCTTTTCTAGATTTTAGTGAAGAATTCTCTAAGTAATTTTTTAAGATTCATCTTCATTTTATAATGAATTCTTAGACCTTATAATGGGTTTCATTTTCTGCATATTTTTGATGAGTTAGTAGGTCATGACTCCATATTCTTTTTTCCAAGATAGTACTATATAGGTGGCTACTCTAAGGTCTAAATATATATCACTTACTATTTAGTTGAAAATTTCCTTAGCTAGTTCTCTGAGTTGGGTTTTGAAGATAGTAACTTTTCTCTAGATAGAGAGATTTTTTAGAGCTGCTATTTTTTTAATTCTATCAAGAAATTCTCTTGGATCTTCTTCTTAGTATTCTGTAAAAGTTAGTATTGAGGTGGTCATTTTGTCATCACTGTCTTCTAGTTCTAATTCTGGTTCTGATTTTGTTCTAATTCTAGTTCTAATTTACTTCTGAATTATTGCTAGAGCTTGGGATGCTTAAGTATCCTAAAGATAGTATTATTAATCTTGGGCAAGATATAGTAGGCCTGAATATCCTTAAAGAGATTATTTCTAATCCTTCTAATATAGTAGTTACTAGTCTAGATAGTAGTTCAATAGAGGAGACTGATAGAGCTTCTGAGGGAAACTGGAATTGTATAATGAGGTTTTCTAATTCTTATATAAATTCATTGAAGTTTCTAGCAGAGCTGTCTATATTATTTGATTGATTTAATTGAGTTAGGTCTCTTGATAGTAAGTCTGTTAATACTGATTAAAGATTCTATGCTATACTAACTTCTAGTTGAAATTCTTTTGATATTGAATAATTGATAAGTCTTAAGGTAATTACTTCTCTTTCTGTCTAAATGCTGATGATGACTCATTCTCCTATAGTGATAGAAATTGGTATTGTATCAAATATATTCAGTTTGGCTATTAAGTTCTTGTAAGCTGAAAAGTCATATAGATCTAAAGAAAATCTTCTCAGTTGAGCCTCCAAATATAATATATCAGTTCAATAAAAGCAAATTACAAAGTTAGTACTATTATATAGTTTTACTTGAGCCCCCAGTTATTTTGTCAAAAAAGCAACAAAATGTTCAATAGTTCTCTATTTTATATAATATAGATAATTTCAATAATTTTTAATTAGAACAGATTTTTGAGTATAGCAGTAATTTGATAATTTCAGCAGTTTTCTTCTTAAGTAAGTTGTATAGTGAGAGAAGTTTCTTTATATATATAATTTCTATATAATGATTTATTTTTAAAAGTATACAATTTCTTGTATAATCATCTTGATCTTAATATTATGTAAACAATTTGGCAGAATTTCTTATTAAGTAGATAATATAGATTATTTAAAAATAGTAGATAACTTGATTGATGCAGATTCTTTCTGAACTAGCAAACTTCTTGAATGAAGTAGATTTTTTAAAAATATCAGACTTTCTCTTAAGTAAAGTTATATTAAAGACTACACTATTTATATAAACTGAGTGGTTCACTGAAAAGATGCATCTTATACTAGACTAGCTTTGTGCAGACAGACTTCTTCTTTATATCAGAAAGTAGACTAGAGTGGGAATAAGACAAAGCTTATAACTTTTAGCAGTGGCTCATTGGTAGATATATCTCTTAAGTATTATAATTCTTTTTAGTACTCTAAAATGAATTAAATCAACTTGAATTAAATTGAATTGAGAGTCATTCAAATTGAATTGAATTGGAGATTTTTGAATTTGAATTGAGTTTGAATTAAATTAAATTTTAATCAAATTAAGGTCTGATTTAATTTGAAATATTTATTTCAAATTCAAAATATAATAACTCAATAGAAATATGTCTAAATTTAATATTCTTTATTATATTAGATTTAAGCTAAAATTTATTAAATTTAGATATATTTTGGTTAAGTTATTGAATTTTGAAAAATTAGATTCAAATTGGACTTTGAATCAAATTGAATTAAATTGAGCTTTAATTTAAATTGAATTAAATTGAATTGACTCTTAATTCAATTTGAATATTTTGAATTGAATCAAAGTAGAGGTAAATTTGATTCAATTTAATTTATTCTAAGTATTAATTCTTCCTAAATTAAGTAGCTTTTGGCAGATATTTCTCCTAAGTATACCAGAGTAGAAAAGAAAGCTTTTTGCTTTTCTTTGGCTTTTTGGACTGAGGTTTATTCACTCTTATCTCTGGGGTATTTTATCCAGTTATAGTTACTATCTAGTTACTATATGACTAACTATAAAATGTATAGTAATATTATTTAGAGAAAAGAGTGACTAGGTGTATCTACTGAGTATAGGTGTATCTGGTGGATACAGGTGTGTCCAATGGACCCAGATATATCCAATAGATACAGGTATGTCCTTAGGATAAAGATCAATAAATCAAATTTAATATCTTTGACTAATTATAAGTAGTGATATATATGGGTAACTAGGTATAGGTAACTATGCTATGCTGAGTATTCACATCATCTGACTAAACTATATTATTCACTTATTACAATATCAATATTTTGAAGAAAAAAAAACCCCCCCACATATCTATCTTTATCTTTTTTATTTTGACTTTACTACACACACTTCATTATCCACCATTGCTACTATCTGCCTTCTCACAATATATAATCCTAAGTTTTAGAATTTGAGCATGGCTACAACACTCTTCCAAACAATTTTGACAGAATCAAAATTGGATCACTCATTGTAAAACACACAAAGCTATAGAACAAAGATTATATATAGAACCCACTGTTGTTGTCATCTAAAGATGAAAGAAGGATGAGCGAACATGCACAGATTGTGAACTTGATTCCATCGTGTGGATGCACACAATGCTTCGACATACCTCAGAGTTCCAGCGTGATCGTCGTATTCTTCAGAGACTTAGCTAAGGCACGGCTGATGCTGTTGTCTGAACAATAGATAAGCAAAATATGCACAGATCGTGAGCTTGATTCCATCGCGCGGCTGCACACAATAGGGTTATATAAGACAACGTCACCGAAAATTTGAAATATTTAAAATTTGGGTGCGAAATTGGAAATATTTCAAATTTGGGTGTGAAATTTGAAAATATTTCAAATATTTCAAATATCACGCCAAAAAAAACTCTGTGGTCAAAGCTAAAAATTTCTCAACTTTATGTTCTTGTAACCTGAAATGCCATTGGCTGGAATAAAACAATGATCGACAATACTATAAATACTAATCATTTATAAACATACATTAAATACAAAACTACAAACATACGTTATGAAGTTCCTTGAAAAACTATTGAGCAGAGGAGAACTCTCTGTGCCGCCACCAAGTCATTCCATACCTGTCTTACAAAGAAACGATTCCCTTGGTCTCAACCTTGACGACATCTCTATCAACGACGATGATAACAGTCCTCCACCGTCACCATCTACCAATTCCAAAAGAAAGTGAGGTCCCTACAAGAAGCCAGCAGAGGCGAACAAACTACAGCGAACACAGCGAACACAACAAGAGCGAACACAACAAGAGCAAACACAACAAGAGCGAACACAACAAGAGCTCTCCGATAACGATGATCCTCCATCACTTCCTCCACCACTGTCTACCGAATTCAAGAAAAAAAGAGGTCCCTATAAGAAGAACCCGGCCAAGAATTTAGAACGTATAACGAAATTACAACGAAAGATTGAAGCAATCTCCACCATGACAACTGGGACAACAACCACAACAACTGGGACAACCACGACAACTGGGACAACCTCTACCTTTAACCTTGAGAATGATGACGGCAAAAATGACGAGGACAGTAATGATGATGAGAAGAGTGATGATGCTGAGAAGAGTGACGATGCCGAGAATAGTGATGATGTAACGTTGGAGTCCAAGTATCCCAATATCAGGAATTCAGTAACCAAACAATGGCCTCATGATCGCTTGCACAGACTTATCAGTTATATTCAAGAACATATCGACGTATACGAAGCAGATAAAGATACACTTTACAAAAGATGGCTCTGCCAAGAAGATGTTCCAAGCTCGACGAAAGCAATACAATCCGTACAACGAAAGATGTACAGCATGCTAAAGACCTATTATGCGGTGCGAAAACACAACAGTTCATCCGGAAGTGTACCAAAGAACTGGGAATGGTACAACATCATGCACGATACATTCCGCAAACTTCCCAACGCCAACCCTCCCAAGCTTGCTGATTCCAATAGCAACATTATTATTGGCGAAAAAAAAAAGGAACGACAAGTGAAGACAAACAACGAAGGAGAGATGGCAACAGCATTATGGGAGCTTGCATCGAATATGCTGACCACACAGTAATTGAAGGAGGAAGAGCGACGACAGGAGCAATGACAGGAGCGGATTCTAAAGGAGAAAGAGTATGATATAAGGGAAAGAGAGTTGAAGTTGAGGGAAATGGAGTTCGAAGCAAAACAACAAAAGGAAGAACGAGCGTATGAGCTTAAAAAATATAAATATCAAATGAAATATGGGAAGGGAAAGCAGAAATTGAACAACGATGATAATGACACCACCAGCGACACCTCTAGCAATAGCAATAGCAATGAAGATAGATAGAACTTTATGAAATATATAATAAAAAATTTGTATGGTATCTTTTTACAATAATATGGTGCTCATATCTGATCATGACGGATTCTTCTCAGAGCAAGCAGCATCTAACTGTAAGAGAAAAAAAATAAATATCAAAAGCTATTCGAGCACAAGTATAGAATATGTGAAACACATAAATGGAGAAAATTTACCAATTCACGCAACGATGATTATGGTTGGACTACAACAGATATCACAGACCTTTTGAAGCTGTATTAAGGTATCAAGCAAGCAATGAGTATAAATTCAACAATGAAATCATCCCTTAAACTTAAGAAAAAAAAAAAAAAAAAATATACATGTTCTTTGATGAACTGGCCGAAAACAGGATGGAAGAGCACTACTGGCATTCCACGACATTCTGGTGGTTGTAGATTGAGGATGGTTTTGGTGGGATATTGGAGTTTTAAAAAGTAAAAATCTTGTCTTGCAGCACTTGAGGGAGCAGGAATACTCTGAATTCTACAAATGCTTTCATCATAATCTATAATAAAAATAAATCAAGTGAGCAAATGAATACACATATCACAACCCTACGCCACCTCTGTTGGAAGTTGTTATTCTGTGCAGCCATGTACATGAGCATGATCACCTGCCCACCATTATAGCTCCCACACCATGAAACAAAATATGAATATAACGAACCGTCATGGATTTTTTAGCACTTTTGTTCGCCACTGTCATTGAACTCTAGTGACAATGAGCGAGACCGGACACGGCCTAAACAAAAGGAGTAGTCAGATGGGGTAGCCAATAAATTTACCCAAACTCCAGAGAAAACAGTAAGATTGCTACTTACCACGTGGCTGTTCGACAATTACGTGAATATGCTCAACAGCAGGCTGTTTGGAGAAATACTTGCCAATTAGCTTTGAAGCGTGCAGCTTCACGGTGTCCTTCGAGTTGTCGTCGAGGATAAGTTTTGCGATCTTGGCGTCATTCTTATCAGAGATGTTGACCTTCCAGAGCATAAGCTCGTCAGCATCAAGATCACAGAACGCGTTTTGTTTCTCACCCTTGATCAACTTCTTGAGCTTTGAAACTTTGTCGGTCTTGGCAAGTTCGATTTCAAAGGCACGGTCGATGGCAGGGGTATCACCAAGAACTAGGCAGAGCAGGCTGATGGACAGTGTGCTCAAAGGGTCAAAGGGTAAAGGCTATTTGCATGTTTGTGATGTTGTTTTTGCTGCCCAAGTGCAACGTCACTCGTCATGTGAATTTCCGAATTGGGAATATTTATGCGGGTAGAAAAATATTGTTCTCATTTTATTCCTCTTCCCACATAATAATCCATAGTGAAATATAGTTTAAACATAATTAATAAAAGTCAAGGATATTCTCGCACAAGTCGCATTCTCATTGCTGCTCTGGTCATAGAGATTCATATTTTTCGTTTTTTGACGTGGCCGATCGGCAGTGGTATTGCTTGTTTCGTCATCTGTGACGTTACAACCAATCATAGGCTTACAGAGGAGGTTCATGGCGCTTGGCACCGCACACCGATCTTCACCTCATGCCTCTTCCAAGTCCCCCAGTGGCACCTCGTGTCGATCTTCAGATCATGCTGATCTTCAAGCTACGATCCTCACCTCAGGCTGATCTTCAAGCCCTATCGAGCAATCACCTCGTGCCGATCTTCAAGCTGATATCTTACACTGGTATATATAACTTATATCGATACCTCATTGCAAGACCTGCCGAAACAATTCCTCAAGTCTTCTTCTCCTTTATTGCAACCGTATCAGCCAAATAAGTCAAGATCTAGATTTAAGATATCTTCACGAAAGACGAACCCTGGAGATTGCTGGGTCTGACTTCATACTACAAGTACATGGTCGGCACGTCCAATGACGAAGAAACCAAGCCGCGACGTACTCAATCTGCTGCAACGGTCGGAGCTGATGAGGTCGGTGGATTTCTTTTCTATTATCAATGTTATCAACTCGCTTTTCTTGCAATATATCCTTGATATAATGTTGAACCATCAACCACACGTCTAACGATACGAACCAACGGTTTGGGGCTTATCCCCTAACATATCGTTTACGGCATCCAGTAGTCCCTCCAGTCAGGAGCTCAAGATTACCAACAAGGGATTCCAGTTCCTGCTTCAGGACGCCAACACCCAGGTATGGGCCTTCCTACTACAGTACCTCGACATGGCGGAGGTATGTACGTTATTTTTTACCGGGAGGTGGCGTTATGATGAGCAATCGGCATGTCTATCAGGATGGTCCTCCCTCAATAAGACAGAAAAGGAGTGGTGAATGATAAGTGCTTCGTTACGTTTGACCGGACCATCGAGCTAACCCTCCTTTTTTATGTGCATCATCATCATATGCTCGGAGTAAAGTCTTGCAAATGGACCTCGTGGAAGTGCTCAATTTCTTGTTCCAACTTGGGTCGCCGGAGCTTGGCCAGGTAACTGTTTTCGTCATGTTGGGCATGAGAATTGGAACATTGTATTACACGGTCTATGGAAAAATGGATAATAAGCGGATGTTGCGTTTTATCACTGTTTTGAACTCCCTTCTTTTCTTTTCGTTTTCTTTGTTTTATTGTGCGCATGTCCACCTCTTAGGATTATTTGGTCAATACGCTCGAGGACTTGCATGACTTTGGCATTGTATATCAACGAAAGGTAGTTTACAAGAATTCCCATTAGACGTGATTAATTGCATCTCACATCTATAGTCGATCTTACATTTTTGCTCCATACTATCCTTTCTTACCTCGAGCAGAAAGGCTCACGGCGCTATTACCCTAACCACCTCACCTCCGGCACAACAGTGGTGGCACCGCACTCTCCATCGGTGCCGGGAACAAGCGCGCGTATGGGTTGGCCGCGGGACCCAGGGCTGACGACCAAGAGAACGAGACGGGATTCGTCATCCTCGAGACCAATTACCGATTGTACGCTTACACGGGTATGTAGACATGGTAATGCTAAGTGGGTTTTATGGCCCGTAGTTGGAGCTAGTGAATGTGTGGTCGATGTGAGCCTCTGTTTGCGTTGCGTTTCGATGACCTTGTCCTCATTTGAGTCGATCCCGATGTATGTGGGGATTTTTTTTTTTTTTTTTTTTTTTTTCCCAAGACTCGCCGCTCCAGATCACCGTGCTCCACCTCTTCATCCACCTCAAGGTGCGATTCCAGAACATGGTCTCTGGGGTCATCACGCGAGAGCGTATGCAATGCCCTGATGCGTGGTATCACCTGTATGTATGTGTTTTCGGAGGGGGGGCAATTGTTTGTGTGCGTCATCTATTGTTCTCTTCACTCACTTACAATACATTCTATATCGATATCACTACCCGGATATATCTATCTCCCGAATTCGTAACAGATATCGTACTTGCAGACACACGCGCATCCCCAGATGAAGAAGGTATCTTCATGTTCTTATTGTGGTGAAAATTGTCAAAGGATATAATCGCTATGATGATACTTTGGACTTTAACTCCTCTTATCGGTTTTCAAATACCATAACAGCCTGACCAGATCCGGTTGTGGGAGATGGAACGGAACCGGATGAAGCATTGGACAGGTGAGCAAGATTTCTTGAGTTATGGTCTTGTGGCGGTGCATCTCCTCGGGCGTTCAACTGTTTCTTTTCTTCAACATATCTTGACGACGAACCTATCTTGCTCACTAATCCTTATCGCTCTTTCTTGATGACCAGGTTCGCTATACGAGTCTTTTGCTATGCCGGCTGACTTCAACGCGACCGAGAACGGAGTGCTAGTGTGGTCGAGCAAGAAAAGCCGTATGCTGTTTGTTCAGGCCGAGTATATCTCCCATGTGTTGTAATGGTAAAATCCTGCCGCGATCTTTGAATCAAGGTATGAGGCTGGTGTACCACATGCAGACCTTTCCTTGCTGAAGCCTCTCCACCGTTTTTTGAACCAATTTGTAGAGGGCGCGACCTGGTGAGCTCGTTCCTTAAGAAGAGGCTGGTTCGACAAGCTGAGAGCGGGCACGGAGGTAGTCAGAGCTCGCCGGGCAAAGCAAGTCACCGGCGCGTGTATGGTTTCAACGACTCTAAAACTTGAGCTGGAACATCACTGTCAACGAGACGGAAGGGCATGCGGTAGGAGTAAAGATGGGCTCCCGGGCACATGGGGAAGGGCATGCGGTAGGAGTAAAGATGGGCTCCCGGGCGCATGGAGGGCTGATTCTTTCGATGTCAGCATGACGATCTAACGTGGGCGGTATACCTAGAGAACGTCAAAGGCCAATCCATCCACATCATGCCTAGGCCAAACACGGAGAAATTACGCCCCTGAAATGGGGAAGGCCTAACCGGAATCGGCTAGCTGATCATCGTCATTTCCAACTATACTGCGCTTTGGATACCTGGAACAAGTATAAGAAGCCACGAGCAAACTATGACGTGTACGTCGCAGAGTTGTCAATAGGTATGTTTTGAATATTGTAATAGGGTTGTGATCATAAGGTTTGCGGTCATAAAGGTTGAGGTTTAAGGGTGATTGGGTAGGCCATTTCATACCGATTACAGTCATAAGGGAAGCTGAAATGTATCACCCACATTAACCCTTTTGCTACCATTGGTCGCTCCCGTAGCATGCGTCCCAAAAATATGGCACCATCAAAGGCTCTCCACGAGTTCGATGCACTTGGGCACCATCCGTGCACACCCTCGCCACCCTACGAGTCTATCTCGCTTACCCTCAAGCGGAACTCGCGCCAGCGTATGGCGCTCCCTACCAAGTAGAAGAAGCTAATCCTGAGCAGAAACAGAAAACAGACGATGAGGATCTCACTCCCAGCTTAGAGAAGTCGCAAAAGGAGAGCATGTTAATGGTCCTTGTTTCGGCGAGTGATTTGGAGGTATCCACCCCTGGAAGAGGCTGTACCTGCGCCAGCGCCCGAGCTGACCTTGACACAAGCGTTCCCAGCAGTCGAAGAGGCCAATCCGGCTAAGGTGACCGAGGGACCAGATTTATTAGAAAAGATCATTGGAGGGTACGTGTCCATTATCCTCATTCTTTTTGTATTGTTGTACAATTTTTTCAAACCTAACTTTAAACCCTCTCCCATTCATACCACAGCCACCCCCATGCCCCTGCTTCGCTCACCGCGCAGGTTAAACCTAGTTATATTACAGATCAGTTATCGATTGATATAGAAATGGTAAGGACAAAGACTAATTATTTAATTTACAAACATATAACTGAGAATTTCACGCTTTCTTTCTCCTGCTTTTTTGCTATTTTTTTCTTCATTTTCGCTTTCATCTTTTTCTTCCACATCTTCACCCTCATCCATATTCTTATCTTCATCTATATTCTCATCTTCATCAATATTCTCGTCTTCATCGATATCCTCGTCTTCATCAATATCCTCGTCTTCATCGATATCCTCGTCCTTATCAATATCCTCATCTTCATCTATATCGTCATCTGTATTATTAGAGGCTTGAACAAAATTATGGAGAATAAAAGCGACCTGAATAAGATCTACAGCCTTTGCGGTGTCATTGTTCCGAAGACCTGTAAGACATGGGAACCTTCCCTGTATAATAAGGTAATTTTAACTCAGTAATGAGCAATAGATTGTTCATTCCTTATCCCTCTGGCGCTTTGTTTTCCGCAATTAGACACGATGGCAACCTTTCTTGTACCCCTCGTCTCTCCCATACTCGCATCCCTCTTGATCTTGTTTTCATCCCTGTTACCGCACCTGATTCCCTTGCCCCAACACTTTTGTTGCGTAATAATAATTATCATATTTTACATACCTTTAAGCGACCAAAGGCATGTTCAACCACTACTCTTATTTTTGATAGTTTTTGATTGAATATTCTTTGACGATTTTCTGATGGCTTCGGCTTCGGATATGGACAGATCAGGTATGGTGTACAAGGTTTATATCCATCATCTCCAATAATATAATCATCATGCATAAGTGTTTTGTATTGTTGTGGAATAATCGACTCATTAAATATTCTTCTATCATGACATGATCCAGGCCATCCAATATAATAACTGGTGAAAAAGCCATGATGGTCGACGGTTGCTTGGACGTTGAGTGAATATCTCATCTTTCTTGACCAGTATGCTGTCTTGTGTTTTTTAGGCGCCTTTTGAAATGGGATATGCATACAGTCGATTGCTCCAATAACTCCAGGGAGTCCAGCAAGACGTTCAAATCCAGTATGAACTTTTTGATGTTGTTTATCACTTTGAGGCCATTGTACGTATTTTTTACCAAGATTGTCTATAATTGCTGTAATCGACCGTGTACAGAATAGTTCAACAGAACCTTTTGATATTCCAAATAGGATTGCCAGTTCCGTGTGTGTCATCAGCCCACCAAGACGTTTGAGCAGAACTGCAACTTGAATGTAGATGGGAGCCTGAGAGTTTGATGACTTGTTCTGAAATATAGTATGATTTCGTATTTCAAAAACTAATTTGTTAAAAGTAGTTTTACTCATACGTAGAACTTCTTTGTATTTTTTATCATTGTACTTTGGAAGAATA
>RBNI01000114.1:0-41807 GCA_003990745.1 Jimgerdemannia flammicorona | reverse complement strand
CCCGGGGGGGCCCCCCCCCCCCTACCCCAACCTGATAAAAGACCACTTTGTCCAACACAATCTCCACCCTCCCACCACTTTGCTCACAGATCCTAGCTACCAAACTGCAATGTTACCCCCCCTGGCATTACTCTGTTGATTGGTCATGATACATACTTCTTGAATAAGTTTCAATGAATAGTAGTGGGATGATTGTATCTGAGAGCTTTTATAGCCAAAAGGTAGTTTCTTTTATATCTTATACATGGTAAGGTCCTTCCTACTTAGGCTCTAGTTTTTAGAACTATAAAGCTTCTATCATGTTCTGATACACCAAGATCTTGTCTCCTATCTTAATAATCTTCAGAGGCTTGTAAATCTTTCTGCATTATTTTGTTGTAGTGTCTGCACCTTGGTTATATAATCTTTGGCCTTCTTCCTAATTTGGTATAGTCTTTATATCTCTGTATCCATATGTTTCTATACAGTATCTCTATTGGATGATAAGGTTCCTTAAGAACTTTCTTCTCTGAATAGCATTTCTCAAGGAGTAAAGTGAGTGCTTTATAATTAGATATTCTGGAGAGTAGATAATACTATTGGCAGATAGTGATTCCAGTTTTCATAGTTATTACAGATCTTGGTAATAATGTTCTTGAGGATCTTATTAGTTCTTTCTACTTGTCTATTTTCTTATAGGTGATAGATTGTGCTGGATCTTATACTTCTTGTAGAGAGCCTCAAAGAACTAATTTACAAATTCTATTCCTCTGTCTATGGTTACTTGTGCTGGGGTCTTGAATCAGCAGATAATTTCTTTATAAAAGAAATCAGCAATTGACTATACATTGGCTTCTTTGAGGGGTCCTGCCTCTATCTATTTTGTAAAGAGATCCATAATAACAATGATGTATTGGTTGCCAGTCAATATCAGAGGTAGCAAACCAATTACATCCATTACTATATAAGTGAATAGTACTGATTCTATGTATTATAACAAACTAAGATATACCACCCAGATTATACATTAGATGATATGAACAATTAGCCAGATGACGTGAACACACAGCATAGTAACCAGCAACCATTGCTGTGAAAACTATATAAATAGCCAGACTACCAGATAGGGTATATCTGTACAGGACCTGCACACCTGTATAGGACCTGTACACCTGTATCAGATCTGCACAACTTGCCATAAGTAGCAAATCTATAGTTAGCCACATAGTAACCAGATAGCAACCAACTTATACAAATTACCCCAGAGACAAGAGTGAATAAACCTCAGTCCAAAATTAAAGCAAAAGACAAGTCTGCCTACCACACTTCGAGAGGAACTCTACAGCCACTGCTAGGAGATTGTGAGCTTATTTCCCCACTCTGGTCCACTTTCTGATACAAAGAAGAGTTTGTTATGTTTTTGGTTCACTTACTAGATAAGTCTGAAGAATCTGAGTTTGCCACCAAGTTCGAGTGAAGAACTTCACTGCTCTTCGAAGAGAACCCCACTGCTTAAGGAATAAGCCACCATTTTCAAGTTATTTGCCCTATTCTTGCCACAAGCCAGTCTGTTGACACAACTTTGCAGTAGAGCCAGTCTATCGACACAACTCCATGCAAACAAAGCCAGTCTTGATGTAACTTATCAAGAATCCAAGTTAATTTCCAGTTGAAGCCGCCATTCTCAAGTTGTCCACATTCTCAGTTGAAGCTGCCGATTCAGGAGAATCCATGCCATCTGAGTTATTTCCCAGAAACCCGCTAATTCAGGAGAATCTACATCATCTGCCATTTTCAAGTTATCCATATTCCCAGAAGAGCTCAATTTGGAATAACTTATGCCATTCGAGTAGTATTTCCAGTTGAAGCTGAAACCATGACATCCGAGTTATTTATTCCCAGTGAGCCTGGTACAGAAGAAACTGTGCCAGTATAATTCCCAGTGAGCCAAATCAAGTTATCTACTGAATTATCAGAATATCCCGAATAAGGAATCCACTCACACTATACAAGATCGTTATGTAGAAATTGCATAAGGAGAACTGCTAAATTGCCAGACTGTCATATATAAGGAGATTGTCGCACTACACAAAGAAATCAACTGCTACTCAAGAAGGAAACCACTTATACTACACACAAATTCTGCCATTCCCAGTTGACCCAAGAAGGAAACCCATTCATACAAATCGCCGCTACACCTAGAGAACCATCCCAATTAGGAAATTGACACACAAACTGCTCACAGATATCCAGCTTTGACTATTATACCACTAAACACCAAGGACCTCAGAAATTATAGAACATTTTGTTACTTTTTGACAAAGTAACTGGGGGCTCAAACCAAACTACATCAACCCCCAACCTTGTAATTTGCCTCCATTGAGCTGGGCACATTACATTTGGGGGCTCAACTGGGAAGATTTCAAAATCAATGTGACTTTTCAACTCACAAGAACCCACAGTCAAACTGGATACATTTGATACAACACCAATCTCTGCTACTACAGGAGAACCAGTTATCACCAGCATCTGGACAGGAAGAGAAGTAATTACTTCAAGACTTGCCAATTACCCAGCAGCAGAAGGATCCCAACCAGAACCAGAAGACAGTACAGCCTGAAATCCCCAACCAGATCAACCAGACAATACAGACAGCCCTGCTAGAGATTTTGGAGAACTTGCACAAGAACTAGAAGATCTTATTACATGGACCCAATACTTTACAGCCAGACACCCCACACTAGTGCCACCAGTCTCACCAATAGAACCCCTACTACAACCCCTTGCAGAACTGGAAGTAACTCCTACAAGAATACCTAGGCCTATTCCACTCCATCCAAGGACCAGAACACTATCTTCAAGATACCCAAGCACCCCCATCTCTAGTGACAGTTCAGAAAGTGAATCAGAATCAGAATCCGAACTTAAACCAGAATCAGAAGAAAGTGACGATGAAATGGCCACCTCATTGCCAACCTTTGCAGGATACCCAGAGGAGGACCCCAGAGAATTCCTTGATGGAATTGAAGGAATTGCAGCCTTGAGAAATCTCTCAGATGAAAGAAAAATCACCATCTACAAGGCTCAGCTCAGAGAACCAGCCAGAGGAATTTTCCGTTAAACAGCAAACAACCAAGATTCAGAACTAGCAAGACAGATACAAGCAGCAATATCTGATGAGCTAGAATATGAGGCCATGGTCCACTGGCTCATCGAAAAGTATGCAGAAAATGAAACCCATCACAAGGCTCAGGAATCCATCATAGGAATGGAGATGAATCTTGGAGAATCACCTAGAGCCTTCTTCACAAGAATCCAGAAGAGAATGCATTCTGCTGGGTTCAATGCCACCAACCAAGACATCATAGGTCTAATGACCTTCATGAATGGAATTCCCCCAAATATTGCCCAGCATGTCTGCACCCTAGGCATCAGAAGGTCTGAAGAGTAGTAGATGCAGCCCAAGGATTCTTTAATGTCAGACAAGGAACTACCTGGAGTGATCATGATAAGAAAAAGATAAAGAAGATATCCTGGTCAAAGCCCTGCAAGGACTCCTTCAAGGATAAGAAAGATCTAAGGAAAGAAGGCCAGCCAAGGAAGGAAAGAAGGATAGAAGTGAAATCCAAGACCTTAGCTCCAAGTTGAACTGATTGGTTGGACAGATTGAAAAACTCACTACACACAAAAATTGGAGCTATCAAGACAATAGAGGATACCCACTATAGAGGAGCCAAGGTTATCCACCAAGAGATAACAGGAATTACCAGCAAGAAGAAAGAAGGTACCCTGTCCAAGATAAAGCCCAAGTCCAATGCTTCCACTGTGGACAATTCGGACACTATGCCACTGAATGTGACAATAAAAGAAGTGACCGAAGGGACTCAGAACTACCAAACCAAAGGAATGATACTCAGTACAAGAAGACTGAAGCCCATCCTGTTGAAGATTTCGAAGAAGCAAGCAACAGTGAAGACTACAGTGACCTAGACTTATACTCCACTAAGGTTACAACCTGGAAAACAGTCTATCCAGCAGAGAAAAGAAAGAGACCTGTAGGAAGACCATCCAGGAATATCAACAGAAGAATTATCCAAGAAGAGGATGAAGAATATGAGGAGGAACAAATAGAAACACCTCCCTGAACCCCCTCACCTTTTGTCCCCAAGACAAATGAGTTGCCACCAGAAGATGAAGAAATGGAACAAGAAGAACAGGAACCTGCTACTCCAAAGCCTAAGAAGAAGTACACTCCAAAGACCATGCCTAGAGACATTTACAATGAAGCCTGGCAGAAGATCCAAGAAGTCAAGATGGAAGTCCCTCTCCTGCAGTTCTTACAACTGATACCAGCTGGAGTCCGAAATAAATTGCTGAGAACCACCAGGTCTAGCACTGACCAAGTTCCAATCCCACAGTAAGAACCAGCTCCCATCTCTGTCCAAGCAGCTGAAAGACATGTCAGCACCTACCTACATAGAGATATTGGAGGACAAAAAGCAAAAATCCTTATAGATATAGGAGCAGCTGTCTGTGTCATTGCCAAACGATTCTTGGACACCCTCCAATGGCCCATTGATGGACCATCCAACCTCAGCATCATAGTAGCAGATGGAGCCTGAACTCAACCCCTTGGAGAAGTACAAAATATCACTATTTCTCTTGGACACATTCAGTTCTCCATCCCCAAAGCTGTTGTCACTGAAGCTGTCACCTATGACATGATTCTTGGCACCAACTGGATGAAAGAAATGAATGCAGTTGTTGACATCAGCCAACAAGTACTCAAGTTTGATTACCGAGGCAAGAAGTACAGAGTTAAGGTGACCAGCTATGAGCAATCAAAGAAGAAGAAGAAGATTACTATTCAGGAAGAGTATGCCAGCAGTGAAGAATCTACCACAGAAGAGGAAGAATCTGAAGATGGAAATGATCCCAGACTCAATCTCCAAATTAACCTGGTGGATGACAGACCAGAAAACAATATGTGGGCCAAGAACACCATCCCTATCACCATTAGAGCCATTGCAGGAGAAACCAAAGACTGCTCTATTTGCCTCAAGAGACACAAGTGTCCCAAGCATTCTTCCAAAATCATGGAAACAAGAAAATCGCCTGGCACAGCCTGCCCAGAGTGCAGAAGGAAGAAGAAGAAATGGAGACATGTTCCAGAAACACCTGCAACCGAAGCTACAGAAGTACAAGCAATTTGGGGTCAAGAATCATCCGAGGAAGAAGAAACTTCTGACCAAGAAGTTCCTGAACAAGAAGCACCCAATGAAGAAGAGGTCCCTGAACTCATTCCCTGGGATGGCCCTCACTGGACACTACCTGAAGACAATGACCCTTGGAATACAGAAGAAAGACCCAGTATAATCACCATTGTCCCCAAGAAAGAAACCCACCAAGAGAAAGCTTTTCAGCTAGGAAGATGTCCACACCAAATGGTCTTCTACTCTCCCCAAGACTACTGCTATCAGTGTCATCTGTTGGACCAATAAGAAAGACAGAGACCCCAGAGACCAGAACTCCCAACTACTCTTATACAGTCCACTACCTTTCAAGAAGTCACCACAAGGTTACAAAGTTGATTTAGGGGATAAGGCTTCTTCACCCAAACAGAAATACACCTCTTATCTACCCTTCTCCTAACCTATGATTAAGATGGGTACCAATTCCCAAGACAACAAGAGATAAATAGCCGGGAACATCATTTTCGGGCAATGAGATATTGCAACCATGGGAGACATCTAGACTGCCGAGATTGCAGACATCAGAAGATCTATCTTAGCCATGATGTTGTAGTCCATACTTTGAAGAGAGGAGATAACCAAAGCCAGATTCAAAAAAGCCAGATTCGAAAAAGCCAGACCAAGAAGCCAGGAAGAAGAATCCTTAAGATCTACAATTTGGGAGAAGACATCCTAGCTCTCATCAGACATACAACCTGCCAAGGATGGGCAGAAGATGCTGCCAACTTCATGGAAGCCCTAGACCCTACAGGAAAAAGAGAAATTAACTACCTCTGAGACCCTTCTACTGGAACCAGATGGCCACACCTCAATCTTAGAGCTTAGAGGCTTTCTGCTAGTGGAGCTTCAGCCTTAGGAAAGCCCGAACTCAGCAAGGATATTGCCCAGTATGCCCTGCTGCACCCCAAGGCCAAACCCCCAACAAAAGCCCACTCAGAGAATGTAGGATATGATCTTCACAGCCTGGAGGATGAATCTATCAAACCTGGAAAAACCTTTATGGTCAGAACCGGACTAGCCATGCAGCCACCCCAGGGAGCTTATATTCAACTGACCTCAAGGTCTGGACTTGCCAGACAAGGAATAATAGTGGAAGGAGGAACTATTGATCCAGGATATATAGGTGAAATCAAGATGATCCTATACAACAGCAGTGCAGAATGGCACCAAATCATTAGAGGACAAAAGATTGCCCAGGCAGTCTTCATGAAAGTCAAGACCCCACAGTTACAAGAAGTCTCTGAACTAACTGAAGGAACAAGACAAGCCAAGGGATTTAGAAGTTCAGATAGGAAGGAGGTACATCTCCTTCAAGTCAACCACCTCAACAGGAATGCTCCCCAGCAAGTATACTGCCAACCAGTCAGACTGCACAAGAACCTCATTCTGGAACCTGGAGAACAAACCACATTCGAAATCTTTGCACCACCCAATCCTAGAAACCTTTTCTTTGAGCTCAAGGAAGATATCCCACACCTGGACATAGAGGGACACACATTCCCTGACAAGATGAATCCAGTACACTCCTGAGGAACCAACCAAAGTTGAGAGACCATCATCTTGCCAAAAGGAACCATCATAGGACATCTGGTGCCTTTTCTCAACTGAACTCATAGGGAAGTTTATGAACTAAACCTATTGGGAAATGGCAAAAGGTCCCAGAAGAAAGGAAAGACCCCTCTGCGACCCAGGAGACAGTGAAGCCTTCCACCAACATTGGAGAAGAACTGACACCTCAACAACAGCAACAACTAGTAGAACTACTCAACAAATATCAAGATATCTTCACCACCAATTAAGGCAATCTGCCATACAATCCATCATACTACTATAGCATAAATACAAGAAATGCAACACCCATCTGGCAGAAACCCTATAGAATACCCCATCACTTGAAAACATTTGAAAAGGAGCACATTCAAGAACTCTTAGACAATGAAGTCATCCGACCCTCTACCAGCCCCTGGGCCAGTCCTATACTTATTGTACCAAAGAAAGGAGGATGGAGACTCTGTGTAGATTACAGGAAACTCAATTCAGTCACTGAAAAGGATGCCTATCCTTTGTCCAGAATCGATGACCTTTTGGATCAGTTACAAGATGCCAGATACTTCAGCAGTATGGACCTCTTTGCAGGATTCCATGAGATCCCCATGAACCCCAAGGACATCCTTTCTTGCTCTAGGAAAACTGTTTGAGTACCTCCAAATGCCCTTTGGACTTTGCAATGCACCCCCCACCTTCTAGAGGATGATGAATTTAGTCTATGCCCCCTTAATCCACCACTGCCTGATTGTATACATAGATGATTCCAACATTTACTCAGCAAACTTTGAAGAACACCTATACCACCTAGAGGAATTCTTCAAACTCACCCGCAAGAACCACTTGAGACTGAATGCAAAGAAATGTTACTTTGGAAAGCAGAAACTTGAATTTCTCAGATTCATAGTTTCGAAAGAAGAAATCCATACAGACCCCAAGAAAACCGAGAAGATCAACAATTGGCCAATACCCAAAATCCCAAAGGAGATACTATCATTTCTGATGCTAGTATCCTACTATAGAAGGTTTATCAAGAACTTTGCTCAAATTGCTGCCCCCATCTGGATCCTTCTCAAGAAAGAAGTGCCATTCAAATAGACAGAATCACAAGAAAAAGCCTTCAAAGAACTCAAAAACTGCATGACTACAGCACCAATCCTTGTACACCCCAATCTATAGAAGCCATTCATCTTGTATACAGATGCCTCTAAAGATGGCCTCAGAGCAGTTCTAGCCCAAGAAGGACCTGATCAACAGCACTATGTGATAGCTTATGCAAGCAGAGCTACCAATCAGCAGCAGATGAACTATGGTAGCACCAAACTGAAATGCCATACAGTCATATGGGTGGTCACCCTGTTCAAGCATTACCTTATTGGAAAAAGGTTCACCCTGATTACAGACCATGCAGCCCTCAAATGGTTATTCAACCACAAGAATCCTACCAGAATCCTAGCCTGCTAGATCCTTATCCTTCAGGATTACAAAATCATGATCATTCACAAAGCAGGGAAAGCTCACAACAATGTTGATGTACTTTCCCACCAGCCCCAATGAATCAGAAGAAGGGTGTCCTGAGGAACTACACTCTGAAGAAAGCTCCTCAGACCATCAAGGCACAAGAAGATCTCATCCATAAAGAACATCAGAAGGTTCATCAAGAACAGACAAGTACAGAAGACAAGATTCGAAAACTGTATCAATACTGGCCTCACCTCAGAACTCAAGTCCAAGACATCATTCAGAAATGTGACACTTGCCAGAAGTACCAAGGAAAGAAGAACTATTAAGTCCCTTTGCAACCGATTCCCCCACCCACTCACATCTTTCAGAGATGGGGAGTAGATGTAATTGGACCTCTATCAGTTATACCGAGAAGAAACAAATACATCCTTGTATTTATGGAACATCTGACCAAGTGGCCTGAGGCTTTCTCAATGGAAATCGCAGATGCCTTAACCATTGTAGGCCTCCTCCATGGACTCACACTCAGATATGGACCCCCAGAAGAACTCATCACTGATCGAGGCACAGAATTCATCAACAATATAATCATAAGTTATGCCCGAATTCACAAGATCCACCTCAAAAGGACCATGTCATACCACCCCCAGACCAATGGCATGACAGAGAGAATGAACCAGACCATCAAGAAAGGACTTACTCAAGTCAATCCTATTAATTGGGACCTCTGCTTACCTGAGATTCTATGGGAAATTCAGAATACCCCTGCTGCCTCCACCAAACAAAAGCCATTCGAAATAATGTTTGCCAAGAGAACCAGAACTGCTGATCATGAGAATCTTGGAGATCTCCTCAAGAAGGCAGAACAGTTACATAATCAAGCCCAAGGACAGATTATCAAAGTCCAAGAAAGACAAAAGAAGTACTATAACCAAAAACAGAAGGATCAGAAGATCAAGATTGGAGATCAAGTACTAGTTTGGAGAAGCATGATTGAAATGAATTTTGCTGCCAAACTGGAACACAAATGAGAAGGACCTTATCTTGTATACAATATCAGAGGAACCAGCATCTATTTAAGAAGCATGGATGGACGAACTCTCAGAACACCAGTATACATCAACTGCTTCAAGATATACCTTTCCCCACATCATGAATCAGAGAGTTGACAACCACCTTTAAACCCTTGTTCTCAGCTCATTTCAATCACTACTAGTTCCCCTACCCCAATTCCAAGAAGTCAATGGGAATACTCTTCAAAAGATCCAGGTTCATCAAGAGAATCTTATTCTGGCCAGATGGTTGCTACAGGTCCACCAACTCCAGGCCCATTATGCAATTGGAGAACAATTGCAGAACCTCCTGGTCCCAGAACAAACATATATCAGAAATACTACAGGACTATCAAGAAGAAATATCACTGCTGCAGACAGGCTATATACCCTTTATAAGTGAAATCCTGCAGCCCTGATACAAGTACAATTCTCCTGGCATGATGCACAAGGAATGAATCTAGCCACCTATCTGAGCATTGTCAATGCTGTTGAAATCTTATTCTCTGAAGAAGAAGAGGAACCTTTGGAATGGAGTGACTATGGTACAGATGACGAAGATGATGGAACAGGTATTGATGCAGAAGATGCTTACCCACACTGGAATGATGACTAAAGGACAGTCTGAGGACAGACCATTCTTTAGTGGGGGCTGATGTAATAAACCAAGACATACCACCCAGATTATACATTAGATGACATGAATAATTAGCCAGATGATGTGAACACACAGCATAGTAACCAGCAACCATTGCTGTGGAAACTGTATAAATAGCCAGACTACCAGATAGGGTATATCTGTACAGGACCTGCACATCTGTACAGAACCTACACACCTGTACCGGACCTGCACAACTTGCCATAAGTAGCAAATCTATAGTTAGCCACATAGTAACCAGATAGCAACCAACTTGTATAAATTACCCCAGAGATAAGAGTGAATAAACCTCAGTCCAAAATTGAAGCAAAAGACAAGTCTGCCTACCACACTTTGAGAGGAACTCTACAGCCACTACTAGGAGATTGTGAGCTTATTTCCCCACTTTGGTCCACTTTCTGATACAAAGAAGAGTTTGTTATGTTTTTGGTTTGCTTGCCAGATAAGCCTGAAGAATCCAAGTTTGCTGCCAAGTTCAAGTGAAGAACTTTGCCACCCTTCGAAGAGAAACCCACTGCTTAAGGAATAAGCTGCCATTTTCAAGTTATTCACCCTATTCTTGCCACAAGCCAGTCTGTTGATGCAACTTCACAGTAGAGCCAGTCTATCGACACAACTCCATGTAAATGAAGCCAGTCTTGATGTAACTTGCCAAGAATCCAAGTTAATTTCCAGTTGAAGCCGCCGTTCTCAAGTTGTCTATATTCCCAGTTGAAGCTGCCATTCTCAAGTTGTCCGCATTCCCAGTTGAAGCCACCAATTCAGAAGAATCCATGCCATCCAAGTTATTTCCCAGAAGCCCACCGATTCAGGAGAATCTGTGTCATCCACCATTTTCAAGTTATCTGTATTCCCAGAAGAGCCCAATTTGGAATAACTCACGCCATTTGAGTAGTATTCCCAGTTGAAGCTGAACCCATGACATTTGAGATATTTATTCCCAGTGAGCCTGGTACAGAAGAAACCATGCCAGTATAATTCCCAGTGTGCCAAATCGAGTTATCCACTGAATTATCAGATCATTCTGAATAAGGAATCCACTCATGCTACACAAGATCGTCATGCAGAAATCACATAAGGAGAACCGCTAAATTGCCAGACTATCATACACAAGGAGATTATCATGCTATACAAAGAAATCAACCATTACTCAAGAAGGAAACCACTTGCACTACACACAAATTCTACCATTCCCAGTTGATCCAAGAAGGAAACCCATTCACACAAATTGCTGCTACACCTAGAGAACCATCCCAATTAAGAAATTGACACACAAACTGCTCACAGATATCCAGCTTTGACTATTATACTACTAAACACCAAGGACCTCAGGAATCATAGAATATTTTATTGCTTTTTGACAAAGTAACTAGGGGCTCAAGCCAAACTATATTAACCCCCAACCTTGTAATTTGCCTTCATTGAGCCAGGCACATTACAGTATGCTAATCTCAGAGTTTGGTTTCATTGGTCTTATTTCTATTTCTGATATTTGTTATAGGTCTTGACAAATTGTCAGATATCTTTCTCTATCCCTGGCTACTACATTATTCTTCTTGCTTTATCATATATATTTATTCCTCTTAAGTGGTCAATTTGTATACTGATTTCATTACTTGCTCCTTCTTGTAATTAGATATGACTAGTAGCTTTTCTTTCTTCAGTATCTCTCCATCAGTTTCGAATTGTTTTCAAGTTCTATTGATAATCATTTGTATCTATTCTTCCAAATATTGGGACATCTTTTGCTGTCTCAGATAGGTAATAATTTCATAATAGAGCTCCTTATTTATGATTTATTTGCTAGTTGGGGGTCCTTTAGGGTGTCTGTAAGAGAGTATCTATATTGACATTGGTTTTTTCTAGGCAGTATACAATAGTTATATCATAGGCTTGCAACTTCATAATCTATCTAGTATAGATTCCTTTGGGTTGCTCAGTGGTTAGTAGCTAAGTGAAGGCTGAGTAGTCCATCTGAATGGTGAAGTGTCTTCTAGTAAGATAGTAGTAGAACTTTTCTATAACCCAGATGACTGTAAGACATTTCAACTTATAGGATTTATACTCTTTTTCAGCTCTTCAGGTTCCTCAGCTGAGATTATAATGACATATTCTACCTTATCTTTCTTCTAGACCAGGACTACTCCTAGTCCTTGGGTACTTATATCTGTCTGCAGGATGAATTCTTAAGTCCAATCAGATCTTCTGAGGATAGATACCTGAGTCAGTCTGACCTTAAGCTTATCAAATGCTTTTTATTACCTACCAGGCTATTGGAACTTAATATTCTTCTTATTGAGTTCATATATTGGGCTTATAATATTAGTGAATCCTGTAATAAATCTCTAGTAGTAGGAGGCAAGTCCTATAAAAGCTTGGGCTTTGGTAATTATAGTAAATCTTAAGTATACTACTATTGCTTGAATCTTGAGGAGTCTGTGTATATTCTATCTTGATTAATGATATGACCAAAATAGATGATCTTGATTTCTGCAAACTTGTACTTCTTGGACTTGATGTAAAGATCATACTGTCTTAGCTTCTCTATCATCTGCTGGATATACTGCAGATATTCCTCAGGTATCTTATTATAGATAATAATATCATCCATATAGACCATTATCTATCTTCTCATATTATATCAAAAGATTTTAATTATCATTTGCTGAAAGCTCACAGGGATATTACATATTCT
This sequence comes from Jimgerdemannia flammicorona, assembly GCA_003990745.1. Lineage (NCBI taxonomy): Eukaryota > Fungi > Mucoromycota > Endogonomycetes > Endogonales > Endogonaceae > Jimgerdemannia > Jimgerdemannia flammicorona. The sequence goes on along the minus strand of RBNI01000114.1, from coordinate 29,162 downwards.
GAATAGTATTCACAAGTAGACATAGATTCTGTCTGGAGTGATGAAGACTGACTTTTTGCTCACTGCTTCAGTGAGGCTGATTTGGTAGAATCCTGAGTATAAGTCCAAGATACTGTAGTAATGTGCTTTATCTCCTAGAGTTACAAGGATGTCACTGATGAGAGGTAATAATTGGTGATCTTTCTTAATAATCAAGTTGAGCTTCCTGTAATGGTACACAGTCTTGAGGTAATTTCTCCTAGCTTGCTTTCTTTTTTCAGAGTTAGTACAACTGGTAAAGCCCAGGGACTGCTGGCTTCTTTAATGATATTGGCTTTTTCTATCTACTTGATTTCTTCTCTGAGCCATTTGCAGTAGGCTGATAGTATTGGCCTTGCTTTTTGGTAGATTGGTTCAGTGTCTCCTATATCTATATCATGATAGTAGTATGGGGTCTTTTCTTTGATATTCTTGAAATCTGTGACTAGGACATCCTTGAATTTATAGAGTATCTTCTTTAGTTCCTTCTTGAGTGGGAATTCATTTCTAATGATATAGCTATACTTATTTACAGTTTCCTCCTTCTTGTTATCCAGTTTGATAATCTTAGTACTAGCAAATACTCCTCTTTCTATAGATTTGAATCCTTTCTTTCCTCTTTCCATTTTCTCCAACTTCTTCACTTTTATAATCCTTGGCTAAAGAACTGAGAAGATCAACATCTGTACTAGTCAGTCCTTCTTCTTGATTGAAAATAGAATTATAAGATTGTGGTTCCTAGCAATGAGTAGTATTTCTTCAATATAATCTAAATCAATAACTCCTCCTTCAATGATAATTTCACTCTTAGCCTGGCTGCTTCTTATTTTGAGGATTTTGACATAGTCCTTTGGAATGGTCATCTAGACTAGTTGTAAGTAGGATAGTTATCTGGGGCTCCAGTATGGTTTCTTCTACTGTGGCAATATCCATTCCAGCTACATTCTATAACTTGTATTCTGGTAGAACTACATCAGAGTAGATCCTCTGAATCTTGATCTTAATTTCTTCTTCATTATTACTATCCTCCAGGAGAGTTGGTATTCATCATCCTCTTCCTCCTTCTCTTCTTCTCTTGCTTGCTTTTCAAGAGCCTTCTGTCTTCTTTCCTGGTAGATCTTTCTGACACCAATGCTATATTGGTAGTAGTCATTGATGTACTTACTACAGTATATATTGATTCTATGAGAGCAGACTTCTTATGATATATATCCTTCTACAATCTTCTTACACCAGTCCTCTTTACTGATCCATCTAACCTTCTTCTTCTTTTTCTAAGTAGTCACCATATAGGCTTCTTTTTGCTTGCTTTCTTCTTCCTCCATCTCAGGCAGTATTTCTTTATTCATATTAATGAGAATTTACATCTTCTGGTCTCAGTAGATAATCTATATCTTCTGGGCATTCAGATCAATTATTGCCTTAACTTTATAAAGCCACTGGTTATCAATAAGGATGTCATAGTTAGTGGCATTGATTACAATCACATTTACTAGAATAATTACACTTCCAAACTTGATGGAAACATCTCAGATCTTTCTAGAGGTGTGGCTCTTGTGCTGTCTGCTGTGACAAATACCAATTTGATTACTTCTTCAACTTTCCAACCTAGGCAGTCTGCTGCTTTCTTGCTGAGGAGATATCTTCTTACTTCTGTATCAATGATGACTTTGAAGATTCTATCTTCAATCTGACAGATTGCATAGGCAGAGGTCTTGCAATTGTCTTTGCTCTCTTCTTCTGAGTCTTTTTGAATATTGTTGGTCTTGGTTATCTTCCAACCTTGCTCCTTGGTTATCTCAGTAAGTCTATATCTAATTTGCTATCTGAATGTGGGTATTTCTGCCAGCTGGCCAAAGGTTGCATTGATCTTTTATTGACTGAGGTTCTTGAAGATATTATACTTGAAGGTCTTGGTTTTGCAAAGCTTCTTCTCCTTTTCTCCTTCACTGGCTAGAGTGGTTTCTCAGATGATATCTTGAACAGCCTGTTCTAGCTCTATATCTTGATCTATTTCTTTACCTTGACTTTCTATAACAGTCTCTATTTGCTTTTCCATAGAATTCTTCTTAGGTCTCTCTGGTAGTCTCTTATAGGGTTGTTTGCAGATATCTTTCCTAATAGTCTCAGCAGAGTAGGCTTCCTATTCCTCTTCATCTGATTCCCCAATCTCCTTGAAGGTGATGGTATTGGCCTGTTCCTTATTTTGAGTAGTATTGCTTGGCTGGGCCTTATGCTTGGTTTCACTCATACATTTATATAAGTAGTGACCTCCTTCTCTACAAGTATAGCAGATATCTCTCTTCTTATCTAAGGTAGTGGCAAATTTCTAAACTGAGTAGCAGTCTCTTCCTTTAATTTCCTTTACCACATCTTCTAAGTGGGCTGTCATTTTGGTGAACTTCTTGACAAGTTCCTCTATGGGGTCACTATTTCTCTGCTTCTCAGTAGCTCTTGGCTGAGGTATGTTTTGATTGATCACTATAGTAGAGATCACACTAATTGCTTTGAGTGCTTCAATTCTAACTCCAGTGACCCTTTTCATTATATGGTCTTAAGAGTATCTAGCTATCCAGTATTGCTGGGCATAGGTGACTTTTTATAATAGATCCAGGACTACTGATGATGAGTGGATAGCTAGAGCTATCTCTGGGTGAACTCCTTTTATAAAGATTGTCTCAGCTACTTGATCTTAAATAGTGGCAGCATAATCTACCAGAATTATCTGATATCAGATTCTGGTGTAGAATGTGTTTAGATCCTCACTAATTCCTTGATAGGTTATATTGAGCTGATCCTTTAGAGCTTGCTTAATCTCATCTATATAGTAGGTGGTTTGAAGCCAGACCTTCTATACTACTAGTACTATATTATCATTATTTTCCATATGAGTTGTAGCTATAAATGCTACTCTTGCTAGTCCTCAGAGACTGAAGGGTAAGAGAGCTACTTGCTGTATTGCTGTCAGAGTTCTTACACTAGCATACTGCTCAAAATCATCAATAAAGGTAATGATTAATTCATCTGAAGTATATCTATGGAATACTGATAGTCTTATATCCATCTTGTCTGAATATCTCAGTTTAATTTGTATGGTTATTTAGATAGTAGCAGTTGTTCATTATTCAGCTTGAAAGTGAGGGATTCATCTTAAATCACCAGCCAATGGACACAAAGTTGTAACATAGTAAACACCTAACCTTAGAAGTATGGTGGATTTCTATATCTTGAAAACTTGACTTGTTCTGACTCTTACAGAGTCCTTGGAGTACAGGAGTGAGTTCAAAATATATCTGCTAGCAGACTTACTAGTTTCTTTACTTTCTCTTTACTTTAAACTATTTTAATCTAAGATTTATTCACTCTAAGATACTGGGTTATTTATACAAGTTTGCTAGCTATAAGGTGACTATATTATGAGTTTTGCTAATAGCAAAGTATTCACTAATAGTAAAGTATTTACTAATAGCAAAGTATTTACTAGTAGCAAAGCATTTACTAATAGTAAAGTTCTATAACTACTATTTATGTGACTATGCTATATCAGGAATTGGGTTTAGGTACTATGATCAAATATCTAATTCTTCTGATTCATGTTCCTAATTCAGATCAACTGTCATAATATATATAGTATAATAAAAATATCATAATAGTAATCCTATATATATTATAGAGATATTCCACTGATCCAAAAAATAAAATAAAATAAAAGAATTAAAAAATAGCTTCAGTTATAGAGATATTAACAAATGAATATTCATAAAGTATATTAGTTATAGAGATATTAGCTGAATCAGAATAAAATAAAAGAAATAACTACAGTTATAGAGATATTAGTTAACTTAGAATAAAATAAAAGAAATGGCTTTGGTCACAGAAATATCATTAAATAAATAATTATAAAGTATATTAGTTATAGAGATATCAGCCAATTTAGAATAAAATAAAGAAATAACTTCAGTTATAGAGATATCAGTAAATGAATAATTATAAAGTACATCAATTATAGAGATATCAGCTGACCCAGAATAAAATAAAAGAAATGGCTTCAGTTATAAAGATATCTGCTGATAGATTGATCAAAGTATGTTGGGATGATAACTCAATATATAGATATGTGACTTTATATTATATGCTATTCTATTTATTTTATATCATTCATCAGTAATACATGAAATATATAATATATTCATTTTGAATAAATCACTTCTTCTGTTTTTTACAACAAGGGTTATAAGTTTTGCTAGTAACTAAGTAGCTATATAACTCAGTTAGCAGATACTAATTAGAGACTAGAAACTTCTTTAGTATATATACTATACTGTAAAATATATAAGTACATTAAGTATGAGTGCCCATAGATGAACATGGTCATTACTAGCCCAGGTGGTGAAGAAGCCCATCAGATAGTAATAATAATAAAGTTTATCAGAAGTAATACTGAAGTTCTCCTTAGTGACAAAAGATAATTATAACAAAAGTACCTGCTTAGATATTCAAGGCAATGATGAAGTCCTCCCAAGTGATTAAGATAATTATAATAACAAGGATGCCAGCTGATAAGACTAATGAAGTCAGTATATATAAGATTAGCAATAAGGTCAATAGAGATGAATCTGAATCCAAGATCAAAAACATAGATATAGCAAATGAAACCAATATAAATAATAAGATCAAAAGCATAGATATAGCAAATGAAGCCAGTATGGACAATAAGGTCAAAAGTACAGATGTGGTAAATAAAATCAGTATGAACAATAAGGTTAAAAGTATAGATAAGACAAATGTCAACAAGATCTAAAGTATGGACAATAACAATAACAATAGGAATAAATACAAACTCAAGTTCTGTATGAGTATCACCAATAATATTAACAGTATGAGTACTACCAAAAACATCAGTATGTGTGTACTATCAATAACATTTACTGAATATATCAATATAGCTAATAATAATGATAATATCTGATTAATGGACTTTAGTATGATAATATGTATATAGGTTATAGAACTCAGAAATAGTATATAGTTATATTATATAACATACAGTTCAAGAAGAACAACTATATTGAGATTCCTACATAATCTGATATCAAATATATTCCTGAAAACACAGTAACAAGTATTGTAAATAAGTACTACAAATAGTACCAGCAGTACTAATTAAGCAACTAATAGTCATATAAATCTAGATAATGGTTTTGCAGACCTAGATGACAATAATGATGATTCTCAACTGCTAAAGGCACCATATGAGTGATCCAAATAGAGACAATAAATGATTAAGTGAGAGTATTGATATCTATAATTAATAATATCTATAACATCTGTCTTCTGCAATACCAACTGATCTATAATAGATATAATGACCAAAGCAGGACACTTTTCAGACTATTAAAAGCCTCTGTATAATATTTATATCTTTCATTTACAAGCAGATATTTTGGACATTTCAGAATACTTTTCAACTTACAAAAATTTCTTAGATATATATAAGATTTCTAGTTTTTTAGGTTATATGTAGTTTTAGTTTTTACATATATTTTATATTGCTTTTTATTCTAGTTTGTATTCTTTTTTTTAGATATAGTTGATATTCTTTTTTTTATATTTAATATATATATCTCAATAAGCAAGAGTGTTGAGATAGTAACTCAATATATAGGTATATGACTTTATGTCACATATTATTCTATCAGTTTTATATAATTTATCAGTTTTGTATAAAATATATAATATACCTATTTTGAATAAATTACTTCTTTTATTCATTATAATAAAGTATTGTAATAGTGACCCCAGAATGATGATATCAGTACAGGAGACAGCCATTCCTTGCAAGCCACCAGATCAAAGTATGAGAAGATCATACGGCATACAAGATGAGCAATGATGACCAACTGTGAGTCATTGTGACCACAGCACAAGCATCCTGAAGAATATAAAAGAAGAATCAAGGAACCGCAGTAGCAGTAACCAACAAGAACCACCAATCCCAAAATAGCTCAAAGACTTACCATAAATGAAATGCCTGCCACCTGCCAAACCTCAAGGTCAAGGAACCACCAAGGCACCTCAGTTGAAGAAAGGATGTTCCAAGACATCAGAAGAGCCATGGGGACCCGCTCAAGAAGGACTCCTAGTATCTACCTGGGTACTGCAGACCCTTATCACTTTATTCTCTACTACCGTGAAATGGAAACAAGGATCACCATTGCTACTGAATGCCTCCAAATGTGGCAGGAGTACAAAATAGGAAACCTCCTCTGCTGGGAGTTCTCACAGGCCAGCACCCAAGAGCTACAAGATGCCACTCCCATGGATATACACGAAACGAGGATAGCTAAGAAGATCCATCAGATCTTCAGGCATGCACCATGGTCAATCCCCAACTTGGAGTATGTTAGAGTCTCAGACTTCAGAGACCTGTCATCCCACCATATCAATGCACTAGAAGTCAGGGTGGCTACAGAAGCCCAGTCCACTATCACCCTCAACAGCGAAGAAGTAGAAGACTTCTGGCATTCTATCCTTCAGGACAACCCAGACCAATTTCTGCAAGGATTGATCTCAGTATTCTAAGGCTCAAGCATCTGGGTTAGATCCCCTCAAGACCCCACATTTGTTCCTTATTTTGTAGAAGAGAACCTCATAGACTAGAGAGCTCCAGACCTTGTTCCTGATTTTTCCACCACAGCTGAATGTGATGACATCATCAGCAATGACATCATCTCATGTGACATCGACATATGTGAAACATGCAACCTGCATGATGAATTCGTGGATCTCATCTCCTTCAGTAATGATGATGATGATAAAGCCCCCATGGTCCTGAACTTTCTGCTCTAAGTTCTTTATTACACTAGATAATACCAGCACCAGTATTCTGAGGTGATGCGAAATTGTTCCAGCACTGGTATTTTGATATAACACTGGATAATGCCAGCCCTGGAACTTAGTAGTTTTAGTTATTGAAATTTATATTTAGCTTTATATCTTAGCAACCATTGAATTATATTTTGTATAAATACCTCTCTTATTTCCTCTGAAATAAAGTCAGTCAAGTTCACCTATACACACTTCCTTATAAGCAATCTAAGAGATAACAAGACAGTTTAAAGATAAGAAGTTTGAGGACTATAAGACCTTAGGAAGGCACTCCAATAAGAACTTGCTTATAACAACTTGAGTTAGTCTAAGAGATATACCTTGAAGAGAATCTGGCATATTTGAAGGACTCAGTGACCACTATGTAACAACTTGGTGCCCATTGGCTGGTGATTCAAGATGAATCCCTCACTTTTAAGCTGAAAAACGAACAACCCCCACAATAACTACTGACTACAAGAGTCACCCCTGCAAGAATTCAAGACAAGATGGAAATGTATCCCCCCACATTCTATGGATATACTACTGAAGAGTCAATCCTGACCTTCATTGAAGACTTTGAACAATTTGCTGCCATACAAGCCCTTGGTGTAGATGCTCAATTGGCCCTTCTACCAGTCAGCCTCAGAGAACCTACTAGAGACAAGTTCAATGCAGCCACCATTGCTGGTGCTGATGCAGTCAAACTTGCCAACATGAAGGTCTTCCTCAGAACAACATATTATACCAAAGAGATCAAGCAAGCTCTCAAGAATCAACTCAATACTATCTGCCAGAGACTTAGTGAAGATCCCAACTCATTCTATACCTGAATCTGCCACCAGATTGTCTTGGCTGACTATGACAATGCCCTTAAGGAACAAATAGCAGATTCAACCTTCCTCAAAGGAGTTCACCCTGAAATTGCCCTAGCAATCCAGTCTACCCCAGCTGCACTGACCCTTGATCAGAAAGTGGTCTTTGCATAGAGATATTGGACTGCCAGACACCCTGCCAAACACTCAATGGAGAAAATAACTGGCATCAAGATGGAGCCATCAAAGCCAACTAGTATCTTACCTGCTATAGTTGTGAACAGACAACCAACCACACCTACCCCCAAGACAGCCAAAGCTGACCCAGTGGAAGAACTTGCCAAGCAGTTTGCCAAGATGACTATACACCTTGGTGATATTGTTAGAGAAGTCCAAAGCACCAACAGGAGACCAGTACAGAGATTTGTAGCTGCTACAGAAGAACACAATAACATCACATGCTTCAGATGTGGAGAAGAAGGCCACTATGCAAAGAGTTGCATGACCAAAACAAGATGCAAAGCCCAACCAAGCAATGCTAGCAGAACCAGAGAACAAACCAATGCAGTAGTCATTGAGGAGATTGGTGACACTGATGATGAAGAATACTACAAGGAGCTTGAATTCTACCCTGCTACTGAAGGTACCAGAACCCAGTCCAAGCCCTATGACAAGAAGAGCAACAGCAAGCCAGTTGGAAGACCAAAGAAGACCCCAGCTGTCACTATTCAAAGCAAGACCCAACCTGAGGAGATTGATCAAGACATGGAGTTAGACGAAGCTGCCCACCAAATTATTGAAGACACTACTCCAGTCTCAGGAGAAAGTGAAAACAAGAAGGAACAGAAGCTGTGCAAGACCAAGATTCACCAATATGACATCTACAAGGACCTCAAGGAACAGAAGGTCAATGCCACTTTTGGACAGCTAGCTGAAGTCCCTGCCTTCAAACAGCAGTTGAGAGTAGGACTTGCAACTACCACCAAGAATCAAGAGTACAAGATTGTAGAAGCTCACAATGCACAAAAAGAATCTGAGAACTCAGGTGAAGAATCTGAAGACCAGCACAAGATATCAGCCTATACCCCCTGCCAGATCGAAGACTGTATCTTTGATACTATCATTGATACTAGTGCTGGAGGATGCCTCATGAGCAAGAAGGCAATTGACTGCCTAGGTTGGGATATTGAAGAGTCCACCAAGATGGTCTATGTCACAGCAGATGGTACACGAGCTATCCCCCTTGGCAAAATCTGAGAAGTTCCCATCAAGATAGGAGGAGCCACCATCCCAGTAGATGTGATTGTTACAAGTGCCACCAACTATAACATCCTCATTGGCAACCAATGACTTCACAAGGCCAAGGCCATCATTGATCTCAATGCCCAGAAGATACAGATCAACTATAGAGAAAGAAAGGTATGAGTCTCTATCAATGTCCACAAAGGAGTCCTACTAGACATGGAGGAAGGAGATGAAGAAGACACAGAGGTCTTCATACACTCGGTAAACAAGAACAAGAGCAAGACACCCAAGCTCACAGATGAGCAGTGGTACAACAAGATCATCGATGGCTATGCCCCTCAAGGAAGATGCCCCCATGGTACTAGGATGTACTGCTCCGAATACCTGAATGACTGCTGGTCCTGTATCAGTGAAGTCAGGAAAATCTGCCAATAGAAACATGAGCAAGAAGCTGCTGAAGCAAAAAGGAAAGCTGAAGAAGATGACCAGCCCCCAGAGCTTCAAGCTGACAGTGATGATGAGGAGGAACAAGAATCAGACATCACCCTTAAGGTCAAGAAGTTTCACCCTGAAGCCAAGATCCCAGAATACAAGACTGAAGGAGCCATAGGAATGGACCTTGCCAGCATTCAAGATGCTACCCTTGAACCACAGACCACTACCCTACTTGGCACCAGAATTGGAGTCAAGCTGCCAGAAAACCATACCGGAATTATCAAGACCAGGAGCAGTCTGGTCAAAAGTGAAATCTCAGTTGAAGGAGGAGTAATTGACTCTGATTATACTGGTGAGATCTTTCTCATAGTCAGAAATCACAACCACACCACCCCTTCGAAGTCTAAGATCATTGAAGCCATCAAACTCATCAAGACCAAGAGAGGAGAACAAGGCTTTAGATCTACTGGAAGAGGAGCCTACACCGCCACCAAGATCACTGAACTTGAACACAAGAAAGACAAGGACCAGAACAAGCACAAATATACCATTGGAGAAAACTTCCCCCTGGAGGAACAACTTCTCAAGATCCTGCACCAGAATGAAGGAGTACTTGCTACAGACTTTAGAGATATCCACAATCAAGAACCCAAGTACTACTATGAAGTCGACACTGGTGATACCAAGCCTATCTACCAGAAAGCCAGATCCATACCACCTGCCTACAGAGAGTGGCTGTAAGCAGAACTCAAGGAAATGGAAGAAGCTGGAATCATTAAGCAAGCTATCAGCCCCTGGGCTTCACCTATTATCCTAGCCCTGAAGAAAGGAAACAAGCCTGGAGAGTTTGCACCAAGACTCTGTATTGACTACAGGAAGCTCAATGCCATCACCAAGAAGGATAGGCCACCCTTGCCAAATATTCAAGAAATCCTTACCACTCTTGGAAGTGAAGCCAAATACTACACCACCTTGGATCTGTTCTCAGGCTTCCATCAGATCGGTCTCACTCAAGATGCCAGTGAGAAATCAGCCTTCATCACACCTGATGCCACCTATATCTACCTGTGAATGCCATTTGGAATGTGCAATGCCCCAGCAAGTTTCCAGTAAATGATGAACAGAGTCTTTGGCAATGAGATTGGAAAATGGCTCTTTATCTATATTGATGATGTGATCATCTTCAGCAATACTGTATGGGAACATGTCAATCACATATAGCTAGCCCTCAAGAGGCTCAAGGAGCATGGCCTCTATATCAAGCCCAAGAAATACAAGTTTGCTGCTCAAGAAATCACCTACCTAGGACACCTCATCAACCAGACCAGAATCCATACAGACCCCATGAAGATTGAGACTGTTGCAGCCTACCTGAGACCCAGAACAACCACAGAAGTCCATGCCTTCCTTGGACTGGCCAGCTACTACAGAAGATTCATCAAAGGATACTCCAATATTGCAGCACCTATCTACGAACTACTGAAGAAGGAGACCAAATTCGAATGGACCAAGGAGTGTCAAGAAACCTTCAATGAACTCAAGACCAGATTGACCCAAGCCCCCATCCTCAGAAGACCAGACTGGAACCTAGAATTTATCCTGCAGACAGATGCGAGTGCTATAGGACTTGGAGCAGTCCTAGCTCAGAAGAAAGATGGACATGGATATGTCATCTCCTATGCAAGCCGAGGTACCCGCAGAGCAGAACAGAACTATGAGTTATGCAAGCTTGAATGCTTAGCAGTAGTCTGGGCAGTAGACAAGTTCCACTACTACCTAGCTGGGAAACACTTCACCATTCAAACAGACCATTCCACTCTTGCCTGACTATTCAACACTCTGAACCCCAAAGGAATATATGCCAGATGGATCTATAGGCTGCAAGAGTATGACTGTACTGTTAAGCACTGCTCAGGAAAGACCAATACCAATGCTGATGCACTCTTGAGGATACCCCGAAACACCTCCATCAAGACTATTCAACATGAATAAGGAGCTATACTATGGATTAATCAGCTACCTTGGGCAGTGGAAGATGCCCAACCACCTTGAACCCTGGACAATCACCATCATCAACCGGACTTAGAAACAGTTTGAATTAGACAACACTATACTCAGAAAAGGAGGAAAGCTAGTAATACCCAAATATAAGAAGTATCAAGTAATGAAGGAAGTACACAAGCAAGGACACTTAGGAGGAACCAATACATACGACAAGGCAAGAAGAACCATGTGGTGGCCCAAGATGGAAGAAGACCTGTGCCAATTTGTCAAAGGGTATGACAAGTGCCAAAAACAGAAACAAGATCAGCAAGACCAGGCATCCGGGTCATCAAGAATTGAGCCTATCCCCTTCCACCACATCACAATGGATATCATTGGACCACTACCAGTAACACTATCAGGAAACTACTATATTATAGTTATTGTAGACCTCTTCACTAAATGGATAGAGGCAGGAGCATTACAAGAAGCCAATGCCCTCTCTATAGCTGACTTCCTGCATCAAGAAATCATCTGCCACTACAAGACACCAAAGCAAATCACAACAGACCATGGAACAGAATTTGTTAATGGATTCCATGAGATAATATATCAGAAATATAAGATCCAGCACATCAAGACCACTGTGTACCACCCTCAAGGAAATGGACAGACAGAAAGAACCAACAAGACCCTCAAGAACATCCTAGTGAAGATCTCAGAGACATATGAGAATTGGGATAACTATCTCCCAACCGCCCTCTCTATTCTATGAGACATATGGTCACAGAGCACACATTTTACCCCAAGAGAGCTGCTCTTCGGAGAAGAAGATTCTGATGGAACCTCAGCCACAAATCTAGACCTAACTTGGAGATGGGTTGATGCAGAAATCTAGAGACTACACCAAATCAGGAAGAAGGCTGAAGATTATACATATCACTAAGTCACAAGCACTAATAAGAAAGAATGCGAAAAAGAATCACAAGGCCCTAGAACCTATCCGAATCAGAGAAAAGGTTCTACTGTATCGAAATATAGTAGAAGCCTCATGGTCGTGAAAACTGAAGCCCAAATGGGAAGGACCCTTCTATATGCAAGATATCAAGAGAACTACCTTCTGGCTTAGAAAAATCTCAGGGACCATACTGCCTACCATGGTACATAGGAACAGACTCAAGAAATACCACAAACCTATACAAGAGAAGCAAAACGTGATGACCGCCTGCAAGGTTCTAGTCCGCGAATTGTAACAGCATGTCCCATGACCAGCAGGCTATCTGTCTGGACCATTCTCTAAGGGATATGGCACTGGCAACTACTCATCCATAAGACTTTTGAAGTTAGAGGAGTTCGAACCATCAACTGATTGGTCAAGATCAGAATCAGGCCCTTACTCTATATGAAAGGAGCAACCCTTCACCATCACGCCAAAATACAAAGGGAAGATACCAGCCCATAAATACCACTTTTTGACCCCTTGCCAGAGGTTATGGGATCAGCAAATTTTTCAGGACTGAACCAATAAATAAGGATGCTCAGGAAGATCCTTATTCAGGAGGAAGATGTAATGGTGACCCCAGAATGATGATATCAGCACAGGAGACAGCCTTTCCTTGCAAGCCACCAGATCAAAGCACAAGAAGATCATATGGCATATAAGATGAGCAATTATGACCAACTGTGAGTCATTGTGACCACAGCACAAGCATCCTGAAGAATATAAAAGAAGGATCAAGGAACTGCAGTAGCAGCAACCAACAAGAACCACCAATCTCAAAATAGCTCAAAGACTTACCACAAATGAAATGCCTGCCATCTGCCAAACCTCAAGGTCAAGGAACTACCAAGGCACCTCAGTTGAAGAAAGGATGTTCCAAGACATCAGAAGAGCCATGGGGACCCACTCAAGAAGGACTCCTAGTATCTACCTGGGTACTGCAGACCCTTATTACTTCATTCTCTACTACCATGAAATGGAAACAAGGATCACCATTGCTACTGAATGCCTCCAAATGTAGCAGGAGTATGAAATAGAAAACCTCCTCTGCCGGGAGTTCCCACAGGCCAGCACCCAAGAGCTACAAGATGCTACTCTCATGGATATATGCGAAATAAGAATAGCTAAGAAGATCCATCAGATCTTCAGGCATGCACCATGGTCAATCCCCAACTTGGAATATGTTAGAGTCTCAGACTTCAGAGACCTATTATCCTGCCATATCAATGCACTAGAAGCCAGGGTGGCTACAGAAGCTCAGTCCACTATCACCCTCAACAGCGAAGAAGTAGAAGACTTCTGGCATCCTATCCTTCAGGACAACCCAGACCAATTCCTGTAAGAATTAATCTCAGTATTCCAAGGCCCAAGCATCCGGGTTAGATCCCCTCAAGACTCCACATTTGTTCCTTATTTTGTGGAAGAGAACCTTATAGACTAGAGAGCTCCAGACCTTGTTCCTGATTTTCCTGCCACAGCCGAATGTGATGACGTCATCAGCAATAACATCATCTCACGTGACATCGACATACGCGAAACACACGACCTGCATGATGAATTCACAGATCTCATCTCCTTCAGTGATGATGATGATGATGAAGCCCCCATGGTCCTGAACTTTCTGCTCTAAGTTCTTTGTTATACTGGATAATGCCAGCACGGATATTCTTATGTAACACTGGATAATGCCAGCACTGGTATTCTGAGGTGATGTGAAATTGTTCCAGCACTGGCATTTTGATGTAACACTGGATAATGCCAGCCCTGGAACTTAGTAGTTTTAGTTATTAGAATTTATATTTAGCTTTATATCTTAGTAACCATTGAATTATATTTTGTATAAATATCCCTCTTATTTCCTCTGAAATAAAGTCAGTCAAGTTCACCTACACACACTTCCTTGTAAGCAATCTAAGAGATAACAAGACAGTTTAAAGATAAGAAGTTTGAGGACTATAAGACCTTGGGAAGACACTCCAATAAGAACTTGCTTATAACAACTTAAGTTAGTCTAAGAGATACACCTTGAAGAGAATCTGGCATATTTGAAGGACTCAGCAACCACTATGTGACAGTATACTTCAGTTACAGAGACATCTATAGATCTGAAATAAAATATACAACTCTTTTTTTTTTCTTCTCATCTTCTAACTAAACTAATATATCTGATTTAATAACTGGATCTTGACTGCTATATTAGTAGTAAGATACTTCAGTTCTATAGAGTTCTTGATAGATACAGTAATCAGATATATATTGATTAGAGTTTCTCAATCTATGTAACCAAAGGTTGACTTTTTGATAATTTATTTAATATGAGTTATTTGAGAATAAAATATAATTCTCTAATAACTACTGGTAATAGAGATGTGACTAACAAAGTGTCCTTTTGCATAATTGACTAATAAATATAAACTGTAAATAAATATATATAAAATACAGGCATTGACTATAAAATTGAGAGTAATTTTATACTATAAACTGAAATAATTGTATGCTGTGAAATGAAGTAATTATATGTAAAATGTAATTATAACTGAATTGATATATTTGGCTTATATAGAAGCATACACTTTCTCAAGGTCCACTATTTGTATTAAAGTGAAAGGAGCTATTTTATTGAACATAACTATAAGGAATGAGTGGGAGAGATATACAAATTGAACTGCAAGATTGCTAACAATTACTGGTATAATATATGCTTAGTTGCTAAAAGTGGTAAAAGCTGAGATATAATGAATACTCAGTTGTTATATGAAAGAACTATATGGTATCTATCTGAAATTGGTACTAACTAAGTTGTTTTTAGTATAGAGGAATCAATTGAAACTAGAACAGAGGAATGCATAAATATATAATTGTTCTGAATAATTATTTTAGCAGCTATTCCACATGAATACATGAATATTGAGTGGCTATTCCATATAAATGTTGAGTGGCTATTCTACATAAATATTGAGCAGCTATTCTATATAAATATTGAGTGGCTCTGGCTACTTTGCTGAAGTTTGAACTATGTTCATAACTATATCAAAGTGTCTTTTTACATAATTGACTAACAAATGTGAATTATAAATAAATGTACATAAAATGCAGATATAGACTATAAAATTAGAAGTAATTTTATTCTGTAAATTGAAATAATTATATACTATAAAATAAAGTAATTGTATATAAAATGTAATTGTAACTAAAGTTAATAGGTTTGGCTTATATAGAAGTATATGCTTCCCTAAGGCCTGCTATTCATATTAAAGCAAAAAGAGCCAATACTGTGGGCCTGGAAATTAAGTTAGGCTCCTAAGGGTGCTGCAACTCCTTGTGGGTGATATTTGACTATTACTAGCCAAACTCATAGCCCACTAATAATCAGATAGAGAAAGTCTGGCCAATGTTACAGCAGTTGAAGGTAAAAGATGATTGAGTTATTGAATATAATGAAGAAAAGTGCTTGATTTCCAGTAGCTGACTAGTTGAATAATATGATTGAGATAGCCTGCCATTGCCAATAGAGTAGTACTACCAATTTGAAAGGAATGGCTGTGAATACTAACAGCCAACAAAGTGCCAGTCAATAGAGACTGAATCATTCTAATGAATGTAGATTGAAGAAGTAGCTGAGCAGAACCCAGACAAAAGGCAGGGTCTTGTAATTATGTAGAAAGAATATACATCATATTGTCAATCATAGTACATGGACAATCAAAGATACCAGAGAAGTCAAGAAAAATATCACCAGCTACTCTTATTTTTATATGAGGTAAATGCAAGGACCAAAAGGGATAGGAGAGGGCAGAATCTCACTATTATCAAAAATGTTGACAGTATGTTTGCCAGGAGGGTTGGAAAGAAAAGCCATCCTAAGTAGTTAGTTTACCCATATGTATAAGACCATAGAATGTGGTATATACTATAGCCTATATCATAGCACCAAAGGAGTTATCAATACAGAGAGAGAGATGGAATAATCACAGATATTAGTGAGTAATCAGGTAGCAGTTGAGTGAATCTGAGGGTGGTAGAGAGTGAGTCTGGATGAACTTGAGGATAGCATCAAATAGAGGTAGAGATATATGCTATAGAGAGGTGCTATGCCAATAAGCTACTTGGTAGGTGATGAGGTCATAAAAATGGTTCTTAATGGTAGAATAGAGTTTTTCTTTACTAGTGAGCCATTGTGCCCAATAACTCAGAAGGTCATCTTGAAGAGAGAAAGTGGTGACTTCTACAATATTGTAGGAGCTGAGAAAGTAAAGGAGAGAATTGATACTAGTTTAGAGATTTTCAGTCTGGGTGTATGTGTACTGATAGAGATAGGTGTCACACCTTTCTCCAGTACCATTTAGGTTACACAACCTTTGGAAAGCACTTACAACATCGTTTTTGGAGGAAAGAGACTAACAACATGGTGACTGATAGGCAATCTGAGATACGTACTGGGCAGGGTGGCCCAAGTGCTTTCGACTAGCAGCAGGTGGGGAGGAGCCCAGGCCTGGGGGAGAGCATGAGGGGGCTGCTGGCAGGTGGATGTGGAAGGGGTGGAGGTAGTGGTGGAGGTCAAGGATCTGGGAGAGCAAGCTTTGTGGAGATGGTGAAGGGGAGACAGCAGGCATCAGGGCTGGAGGGCTAGCTGAGGAGGGGCAAGGAGACTGAGAAGGTGGCAGTGTATGGGGGAGCAGCCCTTAGAAGGGGGGGCAGTGGAGCTAGGGAAGTAGTGGCTGGAGAGAGTATGACTGCTGATGGTGACAAGACTACCAATCTGGAAAAAAATCCAGATATGATGACTGATGGTGAGGCTGAGCAGCTGAGGCTTAGAAGACAAGGAGATTTGGCAGATGGCATGATGGGCCTGGTGGTGGCCCCATTACTCAAAAAATCGATCTCGGTATTCATGGTTACACTGTGCTTCAGGGGCTTAGCAGTGATGGTGAAAATGGTACTGGGGCTTATCGCTAAGCAGGTGGCTGGAGCTGCATCAGTGAAGTTTTTGAAGGGACTGGAGGAAGTAGAGGTGGGTTTTGAGGAGGCTGAGCTACTGGAGGAGGTGCTAAAGGTTGGATTGGTGGTTGGGAAGATGTGTGTTCCAATGATACATTGCCTTAAGTGGGATCCCAGGGTGGTCCAACTGCTGGTAAAAGGAGTGCCTATGGTGATGGCAGTGGAGATAAGAAGGAGAGTTGAGGAAGTCATGGCAGAATATAGAGAGGTGGTGGATATCAGATTCAGAGTCTGGGAAGGGACCTCACTCAGGACTGGTGATGAAGATGTAAGGATTCAGCTGGCAGGGAAGGAAGCTACCAGGAAGATGAGGGACTGGCCTTTGGTAATGATCTGGGGAGCAATCTTGTACAAGGTGACAAGGGTGAAGGGAAGTGAGGAGGAGGAGGAGGAGGATTTATTAGAAGTGCTAGAAGAGTTGAGTAATGCTATAGAGCAGCAAGCGAAGGCTTGGGAGACTTTTGTGGAGGTGATATACTTGGAGGTGGTGGATGGAAAGTGGACTCAAGTGAACAAGGAGCAGTGGGAAAGGGCTCAGGAGTGTAAGAGACAGAAGGAGCTGCTGGCAAAGCTAGATAACAGACCACTGGAGGATGCAAGCAAGGTGAAGGGCACAGGGGGAGCCAAAGTGAGTGTCTGGGCTGGCAAGGGGGAGGGGAAGGCTGGGAAGGAGGTAGGGGAGGATAAGGAGAAGCCTAGTAATGACCTATATGCTGATGGTACACTGGAGGTTTGGGAGGAGGACTGGGAGAGCTCCTCTATCCCTACCCCTCTTATCAGGCGAGGCCCGGCTTCCCAAAACAGAGTGGTAGAGGATGTGTCAATGTGGGGGGCCCAGAGAGTGCAATTCAGAGTTCTAGAGATAGCATATGGGAGACAGGTGGTGGTAGCTGGAGAGGAGGAACTGGTGGATGTCCCAGAAGTATGAGATGAGTCTGCAAGTACTGGTGCTGATACCACAATGTTGGATGGAGGGAGGCTGGTGACTCTGGGTGGGAAGGAGGTGGGGAACTTACTTTGGATGTGCTGGATAATGAATAACCTGGTGGTGGAAGAGTTGGGGGAGGTGGACTTACAAGTGATAGGTGATGAGCATTGGGCGAGGATACTGTAGGGGGATGGAGTGATGAAGGTATTGAAGGCGAAAATTCTTGCAGTATACCTGGAGGAGGAAGGGTATGAGGTGGATAAGGAGAGGGAGGCAGAGATGGCAGTCATTGCTGGGGAGAGGGCTGAATACTGCTGGAATAAGTATCATGGATTATAGCTCTGGCAGGAGGCCTACCTAGAATACCGAGAGGAGTTCGAGGAGAAGGCAGATGGGGAGATGAATGAACTGCTGGCTGGATTGGAGGCTCAGAGGGCTGAAGAGGAGGAGGTGGCTGTGGAACATAATCTGGACATAGTGCAGGAGGAGATGAGTATGGAGCAGTAGAGATCGATTGATAACACAATGTATTTCATTATAAACAGTACAACCAATATTTTTTCTTTAAATGTGAATGGGTTATAGGGCACTACTAGATGTAGGAACATTTTTACTTGGATAAAGGGATTGGAGGCTGATCTTTTCCTCTTGCAGAATGTCAGGTGTGAGGATGATTCTGATAAGATGGAATGGACAAAGGAATGGGGAGGTGTGGTGATTTGAAAGGGCAAGGTCAGAATTTTTGTTTAGAAAGGCAGAGGGGAGATACAGAATGTGAGGAGCTGGGGGGAGAGACTGGTCTGGGGTGAGTGGATTCGTGCAGGCTGGGAGCCAGTTACAGTTGGCTCCTGTTACTGTCCTGCTATATGGGGTGAGCATGTAGATTGGGTGAAAGGTCTACAGGAGAGTGGGCTCCTTGCAGAGGCTGGGGTGGATATGCTTGGGAGAGATTTCAATATAGTTCAGGACATACTGATGGATAGAACAGATGGAGGATGAGGTGCTGAGAGCAGGAGTGGAGGACTGGTGGCGTGGGAGGAAGTAGAAAGACTAAGTGCACTAGTAGATGCTGGTAGGGAGTGCTGGGGGGATAGAAGGGTTTATACACATTGGGTAGGGGGCCTGGGGACAAGAATTGACTGGATTCTGACAGCCAGCTGCTGGGGCCTAGATGTTTGAAAGTCGCTGGAGGTGGAATGGTGTCCATGGTCGAATCACTGGGGGCTTTTGGGACAGGGGTGCTTTGGGGAAAGTGGGGATGGGCCTGGACATTGGTGCCTTAATTCCTCTTTGTTAGATGATAAGACCCAATGAGATAAATGAGCTAAAGACATTCAGCTGAGGGTAGAGACCTGGTGGTAGAAAGGTGCCTCAGTTGGGGTTTGGTAAATGAGGATGAAGGAGATGGCCAAGATTTACTGGAGTGAGGCTGGCAAGGAGGCTGGGAAGCAGAGAAGGCGAAGAGTGCATTGGGCTTCTACTAGATTGGCTAGGCTCCTAGAGGAGTGGGCAAGGCTGACAATATTGGAGAGAGAAGAAGATTGGAGATTAATGAGGGCAAAGATAGAGGTTGGGGAACTACAACAGGTGCTACAGGAAGAGGAAGAGGCAAGGGTACAAAGCTTGGCAGCATGGCTTCATTGGCAGGATCTGAAGGAAGGGAAGTGGCCTTCCAAGTTTCTTACAAGGGCCCTTAGGGCAAGAAGGGTACAGCAATGGTGAGAAAGGGTACTTGACTCAGATGGTGTACTAGTACATGGTGTACAGAACATTCTTGGATCACTGAAGGAGTGATGGAGTGGATTATGGAGTGAGGAGGAGGGTAGGGCAGATGCTGCTGCCATTGACCGAACATTAGAGGATTGGCACCCACCATAAGTAGAGGGGCTAGGGGACCTGGTGATGCCTGTACAGGAGGATGAGATCCATCAGGTTCTTACCACGACAATGTCAGATATGGCACCTGGGGAGGATGGTCTGCTCTGGGACTTCTGGAAGTGAATGGTTGGAGTCCCAGGTGTGATGGGAGAGATGACAGCATTGTGCGACTTTATCCTACAGACAGGAAGGTGGATGGGGGAGCAGGATCTTGGGCTGGTGATGCTGCTTTATAAGAATAAAGGAAGGCGAGAGGATTGGAAGAACTGGCAACTGATAATGTTGCTAGATATGGACAGAAAGTTAGTGACTAAGGTAGTGGTGGCAAGACTACAGAAGGTGGCCCAGCAAGTCATGGATATTGAGCAGAGGGGATTTGTGGGTGGTCGGCTCATTAGAGATGGTACAGCCTGAGTATATGGAGTTATTGAAGGGGCAAGGGCCTGTGGACTGGATGGGTGACTAGTCTTCTTGGACCAGGAGAAGGCTTATAACCAAGTGTGATGAGTCTGGCTAGTGAAAGTATTGGATAGAATAGGGGTTCTATACCAATTCCAGTCAGCTACAGTTAGCCTACTGGAAGGGAGTAGGGCTGCACTCATGTGTAATGGACATAGAGGGGTAGCATTCCTCTTGGGTAGGGGGGTGCCCCAGGGGGACCCACTGTCTCCCATTTTGTATGCTCTTTCTCTAGAACTCCTTATGAACAGAATTAGGCAGAGGATAGTAGGGCTCTCTATCTTTGACATTGGGTGGAAAGTTGGGGCCTTTGCAGATGACATGGTGGTTGGTTTGAGATTGATTGCTAATGTTGAAGAGCTCAAGAAGACAGTAGAGTAGTATGAGGAGAACTCTGGGGCTAAGCTGAATTGGCACAAGTGTGAAACAATGGTACTAGGCAACGGTCTGGTGGGAGGGGAGGTTATAGGAACAATTGTCCCCTCCAGTGAGGCAGTATAATACTTGGGCATCTATTTGTCAGTCTATGGGTCAGTTCTGCCCAGACTTTGGTGGGAGCAGAGGATTGGAATCTGGGTGGAGGCCCTGCAGGATTGGGGGGGAAGACACTATTCTCTGGCAGGGCAGGTCTTGATTTTGAATGTCTACTGGCTGCCAAAGTTGTGGTATCTGGTATATTATCTGGACTTCCCAGCCTGGGTGGTGAAGAGATTGATGAAGTTGGTAAAGGAATGGATTTGGGCTAGCAGGTGGAGTCAGATTGGTTGGGAGACCTTGTCCTTACTGGTGGCAAGAGATGGTCTTGGGCTGGTTGACTTTCCAAAATAGTTATACTGCTTAGGAGCATGGTGGCTAAAGAGGGCAGTGGAGTTGAGAGGAAGTGATTGGGTTCTCCTGCTGCAGAAGATCTGGGAGAGGCAGTCATTGCCAAGAGGCTTGACTGGTGATCTCCTCTCATTGGTTGGACTTAGGAGTACCGAACAATTGTGATATAAAGGATTTTGGTGGGGGATAGTAGAGGGGGTGCACTACATTGGAATTTGTTGGCAGGGGAATAAAGGAGAGGTGGCTTGAGACCTGGCAATGTGGAGATGGGATTGTATACTACTGGGTGGCACTCCTTTAATTGAGTTCAATATTGGTGATGGAATGGAATGCCAAAGGGGACCAGGCCAGAATCTGTGGTCTAGCGGTTAGTAAAGAGTTAGAATTGGCAAAGAGTAGAACTGGCATGGTGTTTGGACCTGGAGTGCCACAGTGAGAAAGTGGATGCTGCCAAAGTACTGGATGGTCTGGTGGCATATACTGTGGAGGAATGTAATGCTCAACTTCTACTCAGGGCACCTTATCATAGAGGGTTGCTTCAACTGTGAGGAGTACCATAATGTAGGGCAGGAAGGGGGTTATATATAGATACCAGAACATTGGCTAGGAGAGTGTGAGGTGTTGGGGGACTTTTGGTGAGCAATTGGAGATCACTTGGGGGTAAGGTATAGGGGAGTTGAAGTATGGGGGAGGTGGGAGGACTTGTGGAATCGATTGGTAGGGGGGATAGGAAAGGAGTGGCTTATCTTAGGCTGGGCTTTGGCTATTTGGGTGGGGCTGGCCAGTCACTGACTATTTGTTTTTGAGGATAGGAGGAGACAGGGCTTGGGGGACTGGTTGTTGCAGTGGCATAGTCTTATAGAAGACACCTTAACAGGCTGGTGGCTTGGTTGGGGGCTGCAGGGTGGTTGGAGGCACCACTTGGTAGAGAAAATTTGTAGACAGAGTGGGGGGAGAGTTGGAGTAGTTGGTGAGAGGGTAATTTTTATTTGTAAGAAAGTGGGGAGGGGCTCCCCTATGGGGATTGGGTAGTGGGTGGTGATAATGTATACTTATTCATAGACTGATAATAAAGATAAAGTCCAAGTGACTATAAAAAAAAAAAAAAAAAAAAAAAAAAAAAAAAAAAAAAAAAAAAAAAAATAAAAAATAAAAAATAAAAAATAAAGATAGGTGTTGAATCAATGGTGAAGCCAAAGAAAGATGTGACCAATATAGATAGAGGATCCTGGAGATAAGATGAGAGGATGAGATGAGATAATAGATCAGTAGAGTTAGATGCAGAAGGAATATATTAAGTCTGAATATTGAAACCCAGGTTAAGATATAAGAGAATGATCTGATGAAGGAGATTGTTAACAAGAGGATAATGATGAGCCTGACCACTGGCCAAAGAATTAATACAGAGTTGGCTGTCACATCAGAGAATGATATGATGCAAATAAAATGAAGAGCCCCAAAGCACCAATGAGACCCAAATAGCAAATATTTTCTTTCAGAATATATCATACATAACCACTCTAAGCTATAAAGGAGAGGGCTCAATAAATACTCTACCAGTGATATCCCAATAGGCTGCCAGTACTAAGAGTACCTGAGGTATTAGTAAATAGACTACAATTGAGTTAGTTGGAATGGAAAAGCAGGTGACAACCTATCTATGAGTATAAAATATCTTATCACTACTGTAAATTAGTAGTAAGTTAAAGAGATGAAAAATGCCATTTCACATAGAGTAGTTTCCAAGAAGCAGCAAAGTGAATAATGTAGTCACAGAATACTTTTCCATTGGGGAGGACCTGATAATATACATAAGATAGCCCAAGAGAGATTGGGTATCATGATGGAAATGAGGGTATAGATAATGAGGATGAGTCTGTCTGAAGAGTAAGAGCCACTCAGCTGGTAATATCAGTATATAGGTATGCTTTCTACAGGGAGACTAATTATCATCCTAGGAGTATTAAGAAGAAAACCCACATATTCAATCATGAGAGTGGGTGAAATATCTTTAGAAAATTGGAGTGAAATACTAAATTGAAATACAATGGTGTAAAACTGAGTATATAAAGAATATATACTGGATGGCAATACTACATAGATGAAATTATTGATGAAATATCTCAAATTAGGAAGGTGATATAACTAAATGCAGATCTATATAAAGAGATCCATAAGAGAGATGAAGATAAAGAGGACTGAGCAAAGGCCAAATGGAAGGAACATATCGAGAAAAAAAAGACCAAGTCAACAGATGCCCTGCATGGCTCAATCAGAACAGTGGACAGAGATAGTGCAGAATGCCTCAGTAATGTTGACTTTTCAGAAAAGTATAGAGAGATCCAAGGAAATCAGTAAAAAGATAATAGCTTAAATCAACTGGTACTGAATCGAGAACTCATCAGGATTGATCCCATTATTGATAGATGTGATATTAGAAAAGGAGAGATGCTGTATTGTCTAAAATTTAGTGGAATATTTCTTGAAAATGGTACCTAAGAGTATATTGTAAAAGGGGTGAAATTCAAGAGACAGGGAGGAAAGAGATGCAAACAGACCAAGATAGCAGCCAGCTATCAATTAAGTGTGAATATTAGTAAAGAGGATATCTTGGTGATGATAGACTGATATAAGGTTATCAGATATCAAATTAATATAAAGCTTAGAATGTGAATGATTACTATAAAGATAGCCATAATAGAAACCAATTAAGTGATATTGAATAAGCAATTAGTTGAGATATGAGTGAAGGGCCCATTTCCAATCTATGAGCTGATATGGAATAGTAGGGTGGCCAGATGTCAGAGGAATTGTCAGATTAGCTGTAGCAAGCATAGCATGCTAAGGCAGTATGAGATCTATAGTAGAAAAGATAAATATATGTTTGACCACAATTGCTAGAGCAACCAGAGGTGCTGTTGAATTGACAGCAGACTGAACTAGTGACACCATCAGAATAAAGAGGGTCATCAGATTTTTGGATGAATGTGGATTATATATAGAAGCAGAGTTTGGGTACAAGAGCTAGTGTTATGCCCTCACACCTTATATCAAAAGTACAGAAAATTATGAGCAGGAGATGGTTTTGAACTTTCTATTGAATAAGGGACTAATGAGTCCCCAATGGTGTAAGATGTTGACAAACCACCAGTGGGCAGAGGAGTTATATGCTAGAGAGGGATATGCTGAGTAGATTGATAAGCTAATAGTACTGATAATGGTTGATTGATGACCATCTCAAATATGTGTCAAACCACATCTGGGTTGCTGATATTAAGCTCTGAAAATACTGCTTTTAATATATGAACTTAGTAGTCAAAGTACTGAAGAGCAGTCTACTCATAACAATCATTAATGACTTTGATAATAAAGATAGTATGAGTGAGGAGTTAAGATACATATAATGCATGAGCCACTGACAGAGTAATGTCTAGTGCTAACATGGCTTCATGAATATTAAAAATAGCTTCAAGCCAGAGTAGGAGGTTGAGGTTATAGTTGAGAGGATGGGATTCTTTTTTCCTACTTAAGTGTAAAATAAGAGCATTGCTAGTTCACTTGGCTAGGATTTGATAGTCACCTGTTTTGAGTAATATCAGCAAATTGGGGAGAACTCAGTTATGTCTTAGTATGGTATCAGAAACAAAGAAAGAGAATGACTCACCAATTGGTAAAGTATGTAGTAGTAGTACTATCAATCCTATTGGAAAGAATGACATCAACAGACAAGAAGAAACCATTACTGGAAAAGAGACTATCTGTAGAAGACCCATTGGCAATACTGATAATAGTGGTGAAAAAGCCAGTTCAGAACCTATCAAGGTCAGTGCTAGAGGAGAAGGATAACTAGTGAGATGGACAATGAGGACTGGCAATAGACATTAAATGATGATATCTTCAGCATAAATATCAGACTCTGGCAGAAGTTCAGATTCTGGCAGAGGATGGTTTGTATTCAATTGTGCAACCAGTATAGCTTTTTGACCATCAATCAATAGGTCATAGTCTCAATAGGGTATGACTAAGTACTCTTTACATAAGGTATACAGACTAGTAAGAGTAGGAATAGGGGATAAATAAGAGTAGGAACTGGTTAGAGTAATAAATTGAACTGTGAGATTGCTAACAATTACTGGCATAGTATATGCTTAGTTTCTAAAAGCAATAAGAGCTGAGATGTGATGAATACTCAGTTGCTGTATAAAAGAACTATATGGTGTCTATCTGAAATTGGCACTAATTAAGTTGTTTTTGATATAGAGAAACTAATTGAAACCAGCACAGAGGAATGCATAAATATATAATTATTCTGCATAATTGTTTTAGCAGCTATTTCACATGAATACATGAATATTGAGCAGCTATTCTATATGAATGTTGAGTGGCTATTCTGCATGAATGTTGAGCAGCTATTTCACATGAATGTTGAGTAGCTCTGGCCACTTTGCTGAAGTTTGAACTATATTCATAACTATATAAACAGAAGAGAGAGAAGTTATTAGAAAAAGTAGTATTTTTTTCAAAACTATATATATTATATATAAAGCTACTCTCTAAAAATCTCCAAAAATTTTACTGGCTTTAAAAAGTATATTGAAATGAGCTGCAAGGTGTTGGAAATATAGAGTCTCTCTCCAAAAAGAATACAAAAAAGGAGATTTTATCTATTTAGCTCCAAAAAGTATAAGAGAGGTGAGATAAGTTGGAAATAAATACTATAAATAGAGTCTCTCTGAGACAAGTTAGAAATGAGTACTAAAAATATAGCCTTTCTGAGATAAGTTGGAAATAAGTACTGAAAATAGAGTCTCTCTAAGATGAGTTGAAAATGAGTATCAGAGATAGAGTCTCTCTGAGATAAGTTAAAAATAAGAACTAGAAACAGAGTCTCTCTCCAAAAAGATCTAAAGAGAAGAATTTGCCTTACTAGTATAAGAATAAGTAGTAAGATATTAGAAATGAGCTTTATATTACAGAGCTATCTCTAAAAGACTATAAAAATTTTACTCCAAAAAGTACATTGGAATAAGCAGTAAGGTAGAGCTTCTTTTTATTTTATCTGACTAGTTTCAGAAAGTATAGATAGGTAATATGAGAAAATTATCATAATATTATATAATTCCAATAGTGAAAATCCACATCATACTATATTTAGCCAGTGGCTTAAATTAATACATTTCAAAAAAAAAGTCTATTTATATTAACTATCTCTACTCTATAACTTACCCACTCTATATTTCATACAAATATCTATTACTTTTTTTTTTTTTTAAAGTCACTTGGACTCTTTTATTATCAAACATATCACTATACTATTTATATTATACTAATATAAATAAATCCCTCACAAGAAAGCTCTATCTTCTTTATACTATACCTCTGAAATGCTGCCATCTCCCCTGCTACTCTAATTCTCTCTCTACTCTTCCTATAAATTATCTCTACTAAATGCTGCCAATATTTCTAACCAGTACTCTATTCTCTCTACCACTCATTCAACAAGTCCAATATTAACCACTCTTATCTAGCAACTCTCACTCCTAGTATCAACTGTTGACTTTTCTTAAATACATATAACTAATATCTAGTAAGTCTGACTCAAATAGCCAGCACTCATTCTAATATCAGTCACTCATCCCCCACTCTCCCACCAATCTTCTCCTGAGGTTATCCCACCTCTCTCTCATCACTAGTCTAGATAGATCTATTTCCAACTATATCTCAACTGTACTCCAAAAGTCTCTCATCACCTCACACTCCCCTAGCCAATTTTCAGGTATCTGTATCACTTCCCCCTCCTGCCCAACATTCAGGCACTCCTCACACTTCCAGATATCCCCTTCTACCAAGTGGTCTGACTGGTAGTTCAATATTATATTATACTGAAGAAGCCTCTACTATACCACTCAAAACTTAGGAGATATCTATCTCACCACCTGTTAGTTTTACAGTTAAATACTATTTCAATCCCACTCTTCTCCAATCTCTACTCTCTACTATACCTCAGGCTACAGATCCCTCCTGTACTTCTGCAGATACTCCATACTATCCTCTAAGCAAAAGTTCTCCACTAGCACTCTGTCTAGTAGCAGACAGTCCCACCTCCATATCTGGGGTCCTCAGTCTTCCTCTCTCTCATCACCCCACCATTGGAGATCAATATAGTGAGCTCTATCTACCACTCTCTACCAGAATTCTCAAAAGTGTATCCTCTGACTCTCCTTCAAAGCTATCAGAGATAGTAGATCTCCAGTCACACCCCAGAGGAAGAACCAGGTCTCCCATACTCTCTGCATAAGAGGAACCTACTCACTGCCCCTCAACTCACTAGCATACTTTAGCCACTATACCTACAAGTAATGAAGATACTTAGAAAAGTCTACCAGACTCAGTCCTCTCTAATCTACTAGTAAGATCAATACTTTCTAGCCAATCTGACTCTATCTCCTTGCCTATATCTAGATCCTGACCATCTTCAATAGTCTCTTAATTACCTACACTAAAAAGTTCAAATGATATCCTAAATATCATAGCTTAAGTAACCAGTATATATTCAACACTATCACCCTTCCTACCAGAGATATATAATGACTACTCTATCTCAAAAGAGTACTCTCCCACTCTATCAACCACTATTTCTACTATCTATGAGATAGTAAGGAGCTATATACTGAAAAATAGATCCCCAGATATCAAACAGCCTCTTCTGTAAAGATAATTATTCCAATTAAGTCCCCATCTACTATCCCTTCTCTCAACACCAAAGTCTCATACTTATGCTAGTTTAATTTAGCCCCTGAGCACCCCTCATACTACTCAACTGCCCTTCTCAATACTAGTCAATTCTAATCTGATCACTATATTATTAGCAAAGGCCTCTACCTTCTAATTAACCCCCAGAATATTCAACTCCTCCATATAAATATATATCTATTACTATGCCCAAAGTTAATAAGATCTAATTATGTCTGAGCTCAACTTTCTATATATAATAGAGCAGTAAGTTATGAGCTCTCATCTTATGATTCTAAAGACTAATTTACTATTATTATAAAAATCTATATTAATACTCACAAACAGTCTGTTAATATAGTAGATTCTGAAATCTAAATAATTGATATTCAGTATCAGGATGAGAGTATCTAGATAAAGGATATATATCCACCTTTATCTCAAGAGATATAATAGAAGATACTATATAAGGTTTCAATATATCTAGATGATTAATATTTTCAATTATTACTAAAAGCACTCATAGATACTTGAGTAGTATAGAATACCACCCATCTATCTAAGCTAATATACTCTGATAGCCTTTATAGTTATATTTATAATAGTGATACTAGTAGTAACAGTATAGTACTATTAAAATATAAGCTTGATGAGTCTGACTATTTACTATAGTCTAAATAGATCAGATCAAAATGGTATATATTTGACAATATTACTATATATAAGTATTTCTATAATTTATACTAATGTATTTAATTACCTACTATAGTCTGATTATTCTATCAGCTAAACATGTAAATCTCAGAATCTATAAATTTGAATCTAAGAGATTGTTAAAAAAAAAAAGTATAACAATTTCCAATAGTATGCTAAATATGCAAAATATGGTCTGACTATAGCTTATATATAGATTAGTCATATGTCTATCTTTAGTATATCTGCTCCATTCATATACAACTCTCTATCTTTTTTTTTTTTT
>RBNI01000113.1:0-41818 GCA_003990745.1 Jimgerdemannia flammicorona | reverse complement strand
CTACCCGATGAAATACCACTTTGTCCAATACAATCCCCACTCTCCCACCACTTTGCTCACAGATCCTAGTTACCAAACTGCGCTGTCGCCCCCCCAAAGGGCCCCAACCAACCCACCATCCAGTCAGCAGATCCCCCAACAGCTCCTCCCACTGTACTACCTTCTCCTGCAGTTCCATCCACTGCCCCTCCTCAAATACAAAGAGCCAATGACCTGTCAGTCCTACCCACACTGCCAACACCCATCCTACAGTAAGCCAACTATCACCCACCCCCCCCACTAGCCGAGATTTCAAGTCATCCCAGTGACCCCCCACACCAACCAGCCTCTGCTCCACACCCAGTCTATTTCCGATTACTACCCAAAAGTCCCCCAATACCTCACACTCTCCTAGCTAATGTTCCGGCGTCTGCACCAGACCCCCAGCCTGCCCTACATTGTAATACTCCTCACACTCAAAGCGGCCACTGTCCACCAGATACCCAGTATGGAAATTCAACATGACATTCCTCCACAGCACCCACCACTATACCACCCAGTATTTAGGAGGAAGTCACCTTCACACCTCAGTACTCCAAGACCAGATACCCGCCTAGTCCCACTCCTCGCCGATCCCTGCTGCCTGCCAGCCACTTGGCCAAAGATCTAGGCCAAGACCCTGCTCACACTCTACTCCATCCCCGATATCAAACATTGCAAGTAGGGCACCCCCCAGGAGCAGCCTATCCCAACTCCACATATTGGGCCCCCACATTACCTCCCCCTCATTGCTCTGCCAACGCAGGCCAATTCTGTGCACTCCCTCTACCACTCCCCACCAAAAGCTCTTGAATCGCAGCCGCCGAGCACCATTCAGCCCCACCATAGAGAGCAGATCTCCAGAGGACCCTTGAGGGGAGGATCTCATCTCCCACACCTTTTGCAGCAGAGGCACCCAACCCCCGCCTTGCAGTTCAGCAGCTCTCTTCAATCACCAGGCTCACAAGCAGTACAACCACTTGGGGAAATCCACAAGGCCTAGACCCCCCCTGACCACCAGTATTGCCAAAGTATCCCAACTGACCTGGGCCCTCCTCCCTGCCCAAATCCAATCTCTAGCCAATTTCGTCAGCCTCTTCACCACCCACACTGGGAAGTCCAGGTGATAGGCCACATACCATAGCTTGGGGTACCAATATACATTCAGTATTGACACCCACCCTGCCAGAGAGATATGGCAGCCTCCCCAACCTCGAAGGGCCTCCCCCCACATGGTCACTCTGCTCTCCCACCACACTCGAGGCAGGACTGAGCCATACACAGAGAGGAAGATGCCCAGATACCACACCACCTCACCAGTAGGGACAATTGTTCCAATGATGTCCCCACCCACTAGCCCATTCCCTAGCACCATTGTCTCACACTTATTCCAGTTGAGCTTTGCCCCAGAGTGAGCCTCATACCAATCCACTGTCTCCTTAAGCGCCTCGACATCTGCCACAGACCCAAGTCCAACCACCATATCATCAGCAAAGGCCCCCACCTTCCACACTATATCATATATAGAGAGCCCCGCTACTTTTCAGCAAATCCTATCCATCAATGGCTCCAGCAAAAGGGCATAGAGAATAGGGGACAAAGGATCCCCCTAAGGAACTCCTCTTCCCAAGGAAAACACCAGACCATGGTGTCCATTATATATCAGCGCCACCTGACTGCTCCCCAGCAGACCCAACATAGAGGTCCGAAATCTCAGAGGAACACCAATTCGATCCAATACCCTGCCCAGCCAAACCCACTGTACCTGGTCATATGCCTTCTCCTGGTCCAAGAAAACCAACCTTCCATTGAGTCCACAGGCCCAGGCCCCTTCAATGACACCATGAACCCATGCAGTTCCATCTCTTATAAGCCTGCCTCCAACAAAGCCCTGCTGCTCCTCCCCCAGCACCCCTTGGACAACTTTCTGCAGCCTAGCAACAATCACCTTAGTCACCATTTTCCTGTCCATATTCAGAAGCATAATCAGCCTCCAATTCTTCCAGTCCTCTCTTCTCCCTTTATCTTTGTACAATAAGGCCACCAGCCCAAGGTCTTGCTCTCCAACCCACTCACCCCACTGAATAACATGATTACAGAGGGCAGTCATCTCACCCAAAACTCTGGGGACCTTCACCATCTTTTTCCAGAAGTCCCACAGCAATCCATCCTCTCCTGGTGATATTCCAAGTTTAGTTGCTACAAGGACACTCTGGATCTCCTCTCCTTGTATCAGTAAGATTAAGTCACCTAATTCAGCTACTTGTGGTGGCCCCCACTCCTCTAGTGTATCAGCAATCGCCACCTCATCTGCACCCCCTTCTTCCTCACTCCACAAACCCTACCATCACTCCTTCAAAACTCCTAGGATTTGTTGTGTGCCATACACCATGTCCCCATTGGCATCCAGGACCCCATCCCATCTATGCTGCACTCTCCTAACATTGAGGAGTCTCGATAAGTACCTAGTAGGCCACTCACTCTCCTCAAGCCCCTGCCACCATAGCCTGGCAGCCATACCTCACATATGAGTCTCCTCCTCATCTCGCAACACCTGTTGTAATTCCACTATCTCCAATTTCGCCCTCTCTATCCTCCAGTCCTCTACTCCATCAGAGGTGAGCAGATCCACCCAATCTAATTGTAGTCTCCTCAGCCTATTGGAAGCATACCTTGTGCACTCCCTCCTCTGCCTCCCAGCCTCTCTACTGGCTCCTCTCCAATAGACCCTCGCAGCCTCTTTCAAATGTTTCTAATGGACATCCACAAACAAACCCTCATGCCTCCATACAACAACCTTTGCCTGAATGTCCTCCATCCATAAGTCCCACAACCTCTTCTCAGCCAGCAGGGAGGAGTTAAGGCGCCAATGTCCAGGTCCATCTCCACTCCCCCCAAACTGCCCCTGCCCCAACAGTCCCCAGTGGTCAGACCATGGGCACCACTCCACCTCTAATGACTTCCAAACATCAGAACCCCAATACTCAGCCATCAGAATCCAGTCAATCCTGGTACCTAAGCCATTCATCCAATGTATATAGACCCTGGTATTACCCCACCACATTCTGCCCATATCCCCTAAGGAGCTCAACCTCTCCACCTCCTCCCATGCACCCAGCCCTCCACTTCTCCCCCCTGCACTCCTCCCTCCATCAGTCCTGTCTAGATACTGGTCCTGAACCATATTAAAGTCCCCCCCCAGAACATCAACCCCTTCCTCCAAGAGAATACTCTCCTCCATCAGCTCCTCGATCCATGCAGTTCTCTCATCCCTAACTGCAGGGCAGTAGTAAGAGCCAACTCTCACCGACTCCCACCCCAGCCTCTGCCAATCTCCCCAGACCATGCAATCACCCCAGCTCCTGATACTCGCCAAGTCCTCTCTACCCTTCCTCACTAGAATCACCACTTTTCCAAACCAAGCAGCAGCCCCACCCCATTCCCTAGTCCACTTCACCCTATCATCCTCATCCTCACACCTCACATCCTGTAGTAAAAAGAGGTCTGCCTCCAATCCCTTGAGCCAAGTAAAAATGTTCTTATGTTGTCCAGATCCCCACAACCCATTCACATTCAAAGAGAAAATGGTAGTTATACTGTTCATAGGAATAATGTTAGATAATGATCCCATTCTCTACAAGTCCGCACTCCACTCCTCCTGCACCAAGTCCAAATCATGTTCAGCAGCTCGTTCCCTTTCCCCAGCTTCCCGTGCCTCCAGCCCTTCCAGAAGTTCTACTATTGCCCCATCTTCTCTCTCCTCAAAGTCCTCCCTATACTCTAGACAAGCCTCCCTCCAGAACTGCAAACCATGATGCTCTGCCCAACAGTAGGCTGCCCTCTCACCTGCAACCACCGCCAGCTCTGCCTTCCTCACCTCATCGACCTCATAACCCTTCTTCTCTAGGAAGATCGTAAGAATCTCCTCCCTCAGCAACTCCACCACACCATCACTATGCAGAATTTGTTCCCAATACTCCTCAGGCATTGCCTGCAGATCCACCTCTCCCAATGTATCTGCTGCAAGGTTATTCATCACCTTGCTCATCTATAGCAAATTTCCCACCTCCTTCCCTCCTGGGGTCACCAGCCTTCCTGCATCCAACATCATGGTGTCCACACCTATACTGGTGGCCTCATCCCATCCCTCCTCAGGGACATCCACCAGCTCATCCTCACCAGCCGCCACTATCTGGCCCCCTTTCTCCACATCCGGGACCCCAAAGTGCACCCGCTGGGCCCCCTTCATTACCACATCCTCTGTTGTCCTTCTCTTCACTGCCAGGCCCCTCCTGATGAGAGGAGGGGGAGTGGCATCCAATTCCTATTCCCAGACCTCAAACATGCCATCAGCATAGGGGTCCTTGGCCAGTACCTTCTCAGTCTCTTCCTTGCCTGCCTCCACCTCTCCTCCTCTATTACCAGCCCAGACACTGGCATCGATGCCCCCAGATACCTCAACTCCAACTGCCTTCGTCTTTGCCTCCACCATCATACTTACCAGAAGCTCCCTCTGCCTCCTACGCCCCTGTGCCCACTCCCATTGCTCCTTATCCATGTGGATATGCTTCCCCTCCACAACCTCCAAATGTATCGACTCCTCGAAGAGCTTCCAGGCCTTTGCCCTCCATTCTACTGCACCACTCAACTCCTCCAGCGCCTCCAATAAGTCCTCCTCCTCCTCTTCGCTCCCCTTCACCCTCGATACTCTACAGATGACAGCACCCCACATCAACACTGAGGGCCAGTCACTTGCCTTTCCCATAGCCTCCCACCCTGCCAGTCTAATTCTGACATTCAAATTGCCTGTCATGATTGTCGTCCCCTCCCACACCCTGAATCTGATATCTACAATGTCACCATACTTGGCCACCACCTCCTCAACCCTCCTCCTAGTCTCAACCTTCATCACTGTCAGTACCCCTTTGACTAGCAGTTGTACACCCTGGGGTCCCACCTGAGGCACCTCACCATAGAGACTGCCACTTCACCAACCACAACTCCAGTCTTCATTGCCTCATCCAGTGGGCCTACCTCTTCAAAGCCCACCTCCACCCCCTCCAGCCCTTTCAGGAACTTCACCAAGGCTGCCCCAGCCACCTGCTGCGAGATAAGCCCCAGAACCATCATAGCCGTCACTGCCAAGCCCTGGAAGCACAAGGTGGCTGCGAACTCCGAAACCAACTTCTTGAGTAATGGTGCCACCACCAGTCCCGTCACACCATCAGCCAGGTCTCCCTTCCATATTGGTAGCCCCAGCCCTACTCCACCATCAGCTGTCACATCTCTTTTTTTTTCTTGATTCCCCGTCATGCCTCCATCAGCAGTCCTGCCCCCAGCCATAACACCTCCAGACCCTATACTCATACCCACAGCCTGAGGACCTCCCCCCCTCCCAAGGCTCGCCTTGCCCTTCCCCACAGCAGCACCAGCCCTGTCACCAACCGGCCATCCACTCTCCTTCACCTTGTCAGCAAAGCTCGCAGGGCCAGTCCACCCTCTATTCCCACCTAATACCGGCCCTCCTCCAGAACCCTCGCCACCCTTCGATCCTCTAAAGGCCCCCATCCCCAGGCTATAACTCCTCCATACTTTCTGCCAGCCAAAGGCCCCAGCACCCCACAACCCAGTATGCCCATCAGAACTCTTGTTCAAAGACATGTCAATAGTACCTTATCTCCTAGTTTTGTCAAAAACCGTTGCTTGAGGTTTTGTGTAACATGAATTGTACTGGAGAGAGGGTGGAAACTGAGCTCAGACACTCACCTTGGCACCCCCTACCTCTATCATTCCACCCACATTCTTCTGTGGTCTACCTTCCAGCTTAGCCAGCAGCTCCTTCTGACACTTATATCTCTGAGCTCTTTCTCACTGTCCCTTGTCTACTTGAATCTGCTTCCCATCCACCACCTCCAAGTGTATTGCCTCTACAAAAGTCTTCCAAGCCTTTGCCCACTGCTCTACAGTACCACTCAGCTCTTTCAGTACTTCCAACAAGTTCTCTTCCTCCTCCTTACTCCCCTTCACCCATGTTACCTTGCATAAGATTGCCCCCCAGACCATCACTGAAGGCTAGTCCCTTGCCTTCCTAGTAGCTTTCTTCTCTGCCAGCTGAATCCACATGTCAATATTCCCAGTTCTGAGTGAGGTCTCTTCCCAGACCTGGAATCTAATATCCACTACCTTGCTATACTCTCATGACCTCCTTGACTCTCCTTCTTATCTCTACCGCCTTCACCATAGGCACCCCTTTCACCAGCAGTTGTACTACCCTGGGATTCTATCTCAGGCAATGCACCATAGGGACACACATCTCCCCAACAGTCAATCGAACCTTCAGTACCTCCTCCAAAGGCCCAGCTTCCTCAAAGCCCACCTCTACTCCCTCCAATCCCTTTAGAAACTTTACTGATACTACTCTAGCCATCTGCTTTATAATAAGCCCCAGTACTATTTTTGCCATCACCACTAGGCCCTGGAAGTATAGCATAACCATGAACACCAAGATTGATTTTTTGAGTAATGGGGCCACTGCCAGGCCCATCACACCATCTGCCAAATCCCTCTGCCCTCCAAACCCCTGCTGCTCAGCTGTGCCATCAGTAGTCATATCTGGATTTTTTTCCAGATTGGCAGTCCCATTGCCATCAGCCATCATGCTCACTCCAGTCACTATACCCCCAGCTCCACTGCTCCCATTGCCAAGAGCTACTCTCCTATATACTGCCACCTTCTCCATCTTCTTCCTTTCCTCAGCCATCCCTCCAGCCCAGATGCCTGCCATCTTTCCTTCACTGTCTCTGTAAAGCTTGCCCTCCCAGACCCCTGTCCTCCACTACTGCCTCCTCTCCTTTTGCATCCTCCTGCCAGCAGCCCCCTCATACCCCCCCCTCCCCAGGTCAGGGCCTCTCTCCACATGCTGCCAGTCAAATATACTAGGGCCACCCTGCCCAGTACATACCTCAGATTGCCCGTTGGTTGCCATATTGTTAGTCTCTTTTCTCCAAAAATGATATTGTAAGTGCTTTCCAAAGGTTGTATAACCTGAATGGTACTGTATAAAGAGCCTGATTCAGCAGGGTGTCTGGCAGTCCAATATCTCTGTGCAAAGACCACTTTCTGGTCAAGGATCAGAGCAGCTGGGGTAGACCAGATTGCTAGAATATAGTGCTCCAAATAAGTCAATTCAATTCAAATCTGGATTTGATTCATCATATGATGGTTTGATCTGAATCTCAAATCTAAAGCCATCTAAATCAACTTGGATTAATCTGAATCACCTCATCCAAATCACCCCATCTGAATCACCCATCTGAATCACCCAATCTGAATCACCCAATCTGAATCACTCCATCCAAATCACTTAATCCAAATTACTCAATCTGAATCACTTAATCTGAATCACTCAATTTGAATTACTCAATCTGAATTACTCAATCTGAATTACTCAATCTGAATTCTCTAATCCAAATTCTCCAATTTGAATCCTCATCTGAATCCTTCAACTGAATCCTCCAATCTAAATCCTCCACATGACTCATATGTTGGATGCATCTATATATACAATATACATATATGTAAATATATATATATATATGCAAATATGTAAACATGCAAACACACATATTGATAGATCAGTCTTCAACAGTTCACAGTACTGATGATGCTTCAAGTCAAACATTTCTGATAGTTTCACACCTTCCATATAATCCTCACTCCGAAATCTGGCAACATTGTATTAAGATAGGAGATGATATTATTTATAATTATTGCAGATAAAAAATTAAGATACACCTATTGATATAACTGACACATTTGTTTGACACACACATGATACTGTTTCATCCACCCTCATAAACTGCACTAGCCAGAAGTTCAAAATACTTAGTGGTATGACTTCAAATATATATCAACATATAAAAGACAAATACTCTGACTAAATCAAAAAGAACATGAAGACAAATAAAATTGACATCCAAGTTGTAGTGAGTACATTTATTCAATTGCCTGACCATTTCTGTACCAATAACCCCATTTAATCAAAAATATTTAGCCATAGTCTTCAGCAGAATTTTGAAATTAGCTTATTTGCTGGATTATATGCACAGACCAGCCATTCACAACCATTGAGAGTGATCAATTGTATAGTATCTTTGGCCTCCTCAAGTATGATTTATATTTGCTAAGTACTGATACTATTTGCAAAGATGTCCTGGAGGTCTATAGGAAGGAGCATAATAATCTCTGCCAGATACTTCAGGTAAAATAAGGGCAGCACTATGACCTTTACAAGCTAAATTATATATATATTTTTATAGAGCTCACCAATTTAACCTCACATTCAATAAGCAGAATTTGGCAGGCAAAATTTTGTTTATGATCAATACATAGACATCCCCCAATGCAATTTCATTTCTGGGTATTATCAGTCATTAGATTGATCTTGATTGACAGCTTAAATCTCTCACCCTTGACTTCATCAAACTAGCTGGTCCTCATTTTGGAGACAACATTGCAGATGCTTTTATTAATTATATCCAGGAGCTTAAGATCACAACCAAGGTAAAAAAGGAGGGCTTACCATCAGATTGATGTTTTGAGGGAGATCCTTAAACAAAACAGATTTTATTGATTATTTATTTTTGTATAAATTTGCTGACTGAATATTTCAAGTACAGATTTTGGTCTTCATAATGGACAATGTCACAAACAACTCAACATTTTTCCAAGTTTTAGCAGCTAGCCTCAAATAGGAAAACATGGCCTTCAGTACAGAAAGCTGCCATATATGATATTAGGCCCACATACTAAATCTTGCTGTTCAGAACTATCTTATGTATATAGACAAAACATCCAAGAGAGGAGGAGCTCTGAGTATAATTTCCAAGCTATGCAAACTGGTTGTATCAGTCTGATCATCCCTACACTGATAAGGCAAATTCACTGTGCAGTGTAAGGTAATTAGTTTAGCCCCAAAAGAGCTTATATTGGATGTCTGTATATGTTAGAACTCAACATTTATAATGATCCAGTGCATGCTGAAGTTTGCTGTAGTATGCATTCTTTTTTCTTCAATCAGCTGAAGTAACTTATTTCAGATAATTGAAGTTTTTTTTTTTTTAAAAAAAAAAACAAAAAAAGCCAATAGATTCAACAGTGGCTGCTAATAAGGAAATACAGGGTGAGGCTCTAGGTGAAAGTGAGTGGGACATACTTAGGAATATTGTCAGAGTTTTGGAAGTAAGTAGTGATTACTCTGGCTTTATACCCATTTTGTCTGTCTCTGTACAATACAACACCTCACTACATATAACTGCCATTGTTTCAATGATTATATGAAGGATATAGTCAAACAAATGACCTGGACAATAATACCAGTATACAACTTTCTGATTAACTAGCTAGAGGACAAGCTCAAGAACAGGCTAGAGAAATGCAATGATTTACAGTTAAGCCTGGATCAGAGAGATGCTGTGGAGGTTGCTCTAAGCAAACTCAGAAAATACTACTCCAAAACAGATACCACTGTATACTCAATCAGGTATATTGGTATATAGCCATTGCCCCTTCTAAAACAGAGAAACTCCTATAAAAACTCACTCTCTTTTCTTTGAACCGTGCTGGACCTATACTTAAAGCTACAATACCATAAAGATCAGGGCTGGGAGCAGCACTTCATTGAGAGAATCAAGCAGGCCATAATTGAAGTATATTGGAAAAACTATGTGCCACTGCAAGGTTCCAGCCAAAGTCCAAATGAATATACCGAGGAATCCCTCCTATCTCACATTTACTTCAGCAGAAAGAAGAAGAGGGAGCTATCAGTGAAAGAGCTGCCATCAATAGATAAACTTACCATTTATCTTGCCAGTGACTACGTGATTCTGCTGGAGGGTGCAGAGGTGCTCAACTAGTAGAAGGTGGGTTGTCAGGCAGATATTGGGCCAATTTAACCCACCAATCTAACCACCACTCTACCTACCAGAGTATGCAGCTGCATCAAACAGACTTCTCCAGCCTGTGTAGTATGGCTCAGGACTACCTGGTGATTCCTGCCTCCAGTACTCCTGTTGAGCAGGTGTTCTCAGATGGAGTAGACCTCATTGCTCTGAAGAGGTGTATACTGAATACTAAGACAATCTGGGCATGTATGTGTCTGAAGTCTTGGTGGAGCTTGGGCTGCTAAAATTCAGCAGGTCCTGGGGAGTTTGTAGATAAGTTGGTTGGCCTTGTAGAATATTTAATACCTTTCAAAAATAAAATGAAAAAAAACCTGAGGACTTGGTCTGAAGTTTGTAGCCCAAGTGGGACAGTGGTTGGCAGAGTTGGTGGCAGTGGAAGGAGCATGCAAAATTTGCAGCCCTCTGCCAGTAGCAAGGGGCAGCTCCAAGCTATCAGTGCCTGGGTTGGTGGACAGATTGGTGGGCATGAGGTCAGCAGAGAGAGTATGTAAAATTTGCAGCCCTCTGCCAGCAGCAAGGAGCAGCTCCAAGCCACAAGTGTCCAGGATGGGGGTTGGCAGAGGGGGGGGGTAGGTGGAGAGAGTGCACAAAATTTGCAGCCCTCCACCAGTAGTGAGGGGCAGCCCCAAGCTATCGGTGCCTGGATCAGTGGGCAGGATTAGTTGGTAGGGTCAGTGGGCATGGGGTTGGCAGAGAGAGTGCACAAAATTTGCAGCTCTCTACTAGCAGCAAGAGGCAGCCCTAAGCCATAAGTATTCAGGATGGGCAGAGCAGATGGAGGGGGCATGCAAAATTTATAGCATCAGTAGAATGGGGCTCCCCCCAGCAGCCTGTGTCTGGGCCAGGGGTCAGTGGGGTTGGTGGAGAGAGTATGCAAAATTTATAGCCCTTTGCCAGCAGTATAGGGGCAGCTCCAAGCCACCAAGAAGTCTGAGTCTGGGTCGAAGGGTGCTTCTGGTGATCAGAGGGTGCTTCCAGTGATCAAAGTCCATTACAGATTCAGGCCCTATTGCTGGTTTGGATCTCATAGGCACCCAGGTCCTACACTGCAGTACTGCACCAGCGGCACTACAAGAGCAGAGCCAAGGCCCAGTATAATAGCTAAACTAGTACTACAGAAGAGGCACCCAGCTACCAGCCCAACCTGCACAAAATGACTGCCAAACTCTCATGAAAGATTGCCTAACCCTTATGAAAGATTATCTAACCCTCATGAAAGATTGTCTAACTCTCACAAAAACTGCTCCACCCACCAGTCTCAGGCCTTGATGAGCCTGTTATCTATTGTGAGTATGACAACTGTTGTGTCCAAGCTCTCCTCAAAGGTGATGGTACTATGGTGGTTATGTGGTTGAAATAGGATGGCTATGTTAGCTGCAAATGGGACCCTGAAACCATAGGTGAGGTTGTACCAGACTCCACTACTATCCTCCCAGGTTGGGCCCTTCCTTTCTGAGACATAGAATATTACTGGAATGATATTGTTATTTGTATGTGTAGGTAGAGAAACATTATACCTGATTTATTCTGATGTGACATGAGCATATGGTTGGGTGAACCCTTGGCCCAGGACCTCATACTACCAGGCTGTACTGGTGGATGCCTGCTCTTGGTCCAGCCCCAGGAGCCCTAGCTTGGAAACCTATCAGATGGATGACATCTGGTCAGTTCTTTTTGCATGCAGGGGGACAGAAACCCCCTAGGCTACAGAAACCCCCCAGACTGTAGCACCCAAAAAAAGCAGAGCTCCTTACCTTATATGGCATACTAAATTGCACTAAGAATATATGTACAGCTGTACTGAGATCACCACCAAGCTGGCCTGCTATATACTCTACCAATCTGCTCAAAGAATCCCAGATCATAGCTGCTATCACTGCACAGGCCATGTTGTGCTCATGCATAGTTTGCTCTTTGATGGTACTTATAAAGTTCTGGTAGAGGTACAGAATCTTGTGCATTCCTGGAATTATATCAAAAAGAGTATGTCGGCAAAGAGTGTGATTATCTAGGAAGAAGTAAAAAAAAGGAAGATGAGTGTAGGGGATTTTGGATCTCTAGAACCCACTCTTCACCAGTATTATAGTATACCCAATTCCTGTTCAAACCTCCCCTCCTTACTTTTTTCATCCCCTCTTTCTTGCCACTCAGTATTTGATATAATCCTCACAAACCTCATTAATGTGGCAGTAAAGCTCATTGCTGTAGTAGAGATTCCTTACCACCATTGCAACCACCTCTCTATATTTATTAATAATGATATAGTTCTCTTCATCATTGATTACTCCTGCTGGCCAATGGACTCTTTGGTCACAAACAATTAGCTCTGATTCAAATGTAGACCCCCAAGCCTTGATGACGATGCTGGTACTGCTCATGCTGAACATCTTATCCTTGAATTTCTCTATTTGATTAGATGCTAGACATAGTTGAACTCAGGTAACTTTGAACTCTCCTTTCCAATAGAACTGAGCTCTGATCTGAGGGGCTGAGATAAGTATGTGGACAGGTTGTATGCAGATGGGTTGCATATAGACAGGTTGTATGTAGATGGATTGTGTACAAGCAAATTGTGTATAAATGGGTTGCATGCAGATGTGGGTGTTTTTTAGAGAGATACCATATAAAAAATGAAGTTAAATAAAAGTGAGTAAGTGAGTAAGTTGCATGTCAATGAGTTGCATACTGATGAGTTGTATGAGTTATATGAGTTGTATAAGAATGCTCATGAAGGCTTGCTTCTATTCTTTTTGAGACCTCTACCATGCAATGCATTGACTCAATAGCTCAGCCACCAAAGGCATACCCCACAATGTCCACCAGCCTTTCTTCATCTTGACCAGATATTGTGAATAAAGTCAGCAGATCTCACCATAGAGCTGTGGACCCTAAGAAAAGCACAAGGTGAATTGAGTCATGCTGGGAAAATTTAAATAAACACAAGTAAACAAGTAGTGACAAGAGTGAGCAATCTATATCTACTATTGGCTGCTCCAAAAAGGCTGCCATATACATAGCTGTGAGGTCTGTGAATTCCGAGGTCTGAAGGGCCACTATCAGTTATTGTCAGAATTCTCCCTCATCTCCACCATCACTACCACCATTGCCATCATCACTGCCATCACCACCACCATTACCCCTTTGGCTCTCAATGAGTAGCTTGTATACTACTCAT
The DNA here is from genome assembly GCA_003990745.1 of Jimgerdemannia flammicorona. Classification (NCBI taxonomy): domain Eukaryota; kingdom Fungi; phylum Mucoromycota; class Endogonomycetes; order Endogonales; family Endogonaceae; genus Jimgerdemannia; species Jimgerdemannia flammicorona. The sequence goes on along the minus strand of RBNI01000113.1, from coordinate 28,663 downwards.
ATGAGAAAGAATCTAACATTGTCAGTAAAGAATACATTTCTACCTCGAATACTCCCTCTTTTAATAATTATTGCAGGGTAAAAAATGAGTAGACTGAACTAACATATAATTATGGGCTGCAGTTTTGTTTGCTTGTGATACAATAGGAAAGAAAAAAGAATAAAGAAAAAGAATAAAAAAAGAACAAAAGAAGAGAGGGAATAAAAGAAATGGTGATGTCACTAAAGTATAGTAGAAAAAAAAAACAAGAGTGAAAATGAATAAAAGAAAGGGTGATATTACCAAAGATTTCAATCTGGATGGATTAATCCAGATCAGATCATGAGATCAATCCAAGTTGATTCAAATCCATTATATGACAAATCTGAATCAAATCTCATCTGGATCAACTCTATCCATTTAGAGCACTACTAGGGTGATTTCAGAGTAGACTCCTTTGAGGAAGATTGAATCAGTTATTTATTCCTTAAGGGTATCATCATAGTCAGCTAAGACAATCTAGTGGCAGATTCAAGTATAGAATGAGTTGAGATCTTCACTGAGTCCCTGGTAGATAGTGTTGAGTTGATCCTTGAGAGCTTGCTTAATCTCTTCAGTATAGTATATAGTTCTGAGGAAGTTCTTTATGTTGGCAAGTTTGGCTGCACCAGCATTAGCAATGGTGGCTATATTGAACTTGTCTCTAGCAGGTCCTCTGAGGCTGACTGATAGAAGGGTCAATTGTGCATCTACATTGAGAGCTTATATAGTAGCAAATTGTTCAAAGTCTTCAATGAAGGTCAGAATTGATTCTTTAGTAGTAAATCTATAGAATGTGGAGAGATGCATTTCTATCTTATCTTGAATTCTTACAGGGGTGACTCTTATAGTCAGGGTATTTATTATAGTAGTTATTTGTTTTTCAGCTTGAAAGTAAGGGATTCATTTTGAATTACCAGCCAATGGGCACCAAGTTGTCACAGAGTGGGCACTGAGTTCTTCAAATATATCAGATTCTCTTCAAGATGTATCTCTTAGACTAACTACAAGTTTGTTATTAATAAGTTCTTATTGGAGTATCTTCCCAAGGTCTTATAGTCCTCAAACTTCTTATCTTTAAACTGTCTTATTATCTCTTAGATTGCTTGCATAGAATTGAATATAAGTAAACTGAGAACTGACTTTATTTCAAAGGAAACAAGAGGAATATTTATACAAAATATAATTCAATAGTTGCTAAGATATAAAGCTAAATATAAATTCCAATAATCAAATAAAATACTGGAACACAGAAAACTTTGGTTGTAAATATAAATTCAAGTATCTGTACAAATAGTTGCATAAGTTCAGGATACTAGTAGATTTCAGTGGTATAAAAAAAGGATGCCAGAAGATTCAGGTGTTATAAGGAACTTAGAGCAGAATGTTCAGGACCCTAGATACTTCATCTTTGTCACTATTATCAAGACTAGAGGTCAGGGACAGGATGTCTTTGAAGGAGATAAGGTCAGCAAACATTTCATCTATCTCATATATTTCATATATTATATGTTTTGTATACTTCATATATATTACCAATTAGTAGGATGACATCATCATATTCAGTAGTGACAGAGAGGAGATCAAGGAGATCCAGGGCTCTCCAATCTATGAGGTTCTCTTCTATAAAATAAGGGACAAATGTGAGGTCTTGGAGAGGTCTAACCTGGATGCTGGGGCCTTAGAATGCTGAGATCAGTCCTTGCAGAAATTGATCTAAATTGTCTGAAGAATGAGATTCCAGAACTCTTCTATCTCATCACTATTGAGGGTGATGGTGGATTGGACTTCTGTGGTAACCATGGCTTCTAATCCATTGGTATGGCAGGCTGACAATTTCTTAAAGTCTGAGACTCTAGTATACTCCAAGTTGGGAATAGACCATGATATGTATCTGAAGATCTGATGAATCTTCTTAGCTGTCCTTATTTTATGTTCATCCATAGAGGTGATCTCTTGTATCTCTTGGAGACTGATCTGAGGAAATTTCTGATAGAGGAGGTTTCCTATTTTATATTCCTACCACATTCAGAGATATTTGGTAGCAATGGTGATCCTTGTTTCCATTTTACAGTAGTAGAGAATAAAGTAATAAGAGTCACTAGTACCCAGGTTGAGGCTAGGAGTCCTTCTTGTGTAGGTTCTCATGGCTCTTCTAATATCTTTGAATATTCTTTCTTAGACTGAGAATCCTTTGTGATTCCTGGACCTTGAGATTTAGTGGACAGTAGGAATTTTATTTATAGTGAGTCTTTGAACTATTTTGGGGTTTTGTGAGTCTTGTTTGAGTTACTATTGCTGTGATTCCTTAGTCCTTCTTTTATATTCCTTGAGATGTCTATCCTGTAGTTATGATAACTCATGATTGGTTATCATTACTCATCTTATAGTCTGGGTGAGTTATACTGTACAATCTTTTTATGCTCTAATCTGGTGACTTATAATCAAAGACTGTCTCCTGTGATGATATCACTATTCTGAGGTTACTATTATAATAGTAAAAAGTCTAAAAGTATTAGATTCTTCCAAAATATCATTAGATATTATTTAAATCAAAGTTCCCAGAGATTGGTATATTGATAGATACATAGTAGTTCAATAGAGTTCTATTGATATTTAATTACTCTAAGAACAGTGGTGGCAATCTTATTCTTAGTTTGTTCTCAGTATTATTACTGAGTATTCATATTGAGAGGAGTGAGTTATCTATATAGAATTATTTTAGAATATTTATACTTCTCTTTACCAGAGTTATTCAGAGATATGACTGTCTTTTGGAAATTCCATCAGAATTTCTATTATATTAGATATCAGTATCAAATTACTACTTCTTCTGCATTTGGCAAAAGATTGTCTTCTTTTTTCCAGATTGCATCATACTTGAGGTATTTTACCTATTTCATAAGATAGTATCAGATAGACTTAGCAGCTTATTTAAATTAGTGATCTTTGTGATTCAGGATATAGTTTACTTTATATTCTGATTATTGATTAATAATTACTAGATCTGAAGATAGCATAGTTCTCTCTCAGAAGATATTTGAAGTATATGGCTAAAGTTGAGATATATGAAATACTGAATGAATTCTTCCTAATATTACTGAAAGTTCTAACTTATATATAACAGATCTATATTTTTTAAAAATCTTAAATAGTCTAATATAGTATATTCTAAAACTAAATTAATGTTTTATTAAATTTTATATTTTAATTATTTAAATAAAAATACTCTATATAAATATATAAACATTATTAATATATTATTAATATACTAAATTCAAACATTAAAGCAATGATATTTTATCTAAAGAAGACTATTTAAGTATACTTTATAATCATAATAAATTATAATTTATTTATTAAATAGATTAGTTATAGTTTGAGATTATATAAATTATTATAGTATTAAATATATATATTATAAGAATAACAGGAGAATAAATTAATACTGTACAGAATAGACTAATATTAGATAACTAGAAGTATATAGTATCCTCTAATAAAACAATAAGTAATTATTTTGAATTCTGCATATAATATCTGCCTTTTTCTGTCATCTTTGAATTTTATAGTCAATTAATAACATATGACTTTACTATATTAAAAATGCTACAAAACTACTTTAAACCTAACTGCAAATGCTCAAACAATATATTATTATTATTTTAAATATCTAAGATACTATAAAATTAAATCAAACATATGAAATATTACTTAATACAAGTTATACATATGACATTAATTAACTAAAATTCAAAGATGATATATAAAGGTATATATTATATGCAAAATTTAAAAATAATTGATTTTTGTTTTATTAGAAGATATTAAATACTTCTAGTCACCTAATATCAGTCTGTCTGTATAGTATCTATTTATTCTTCTATTATTCTTATATATATTTAATACTATAATAATTTATATAATCTCAAACTATAACTAATCTATTTAATAAATAAATTATAATTTATTATGAGTAGAAAGTATATATAAATAGCCTTCTTTGTACAAAATATCATTGCTTTAATATTTGAATTTAGTATATTAATAATATATTATATATATATATTTAAAAAGAGATTTTTTATTATTTTTTTAAAAGATAAAATAAATATAATTTAAAAAAATAAATTATATGAGATTATAGAGAAATATTAAAAGAATAACTATAATAAGTTTTAAATATATATCTCAATTTATTGTCTATCTATTAAATAAAGATTATTTATAAATAATTTTATTCTAATAATTTTTTTTTTTTTAGATTTTTTTATAAAAATTTAAAAATAATAAATTTAATATTTTTAAATATTTTTAATATAAAACTATAATATATTATAATATAAAATATATTTATATAAAGTATTTTATTTAAATAATTAAAATATAAAATTTAATAAAATATTAGTATAGTTTTGGAACATACTATATAGTAGAGTCTAAGCTTCTTTTTAGAGCTTATATTATTTAGAGTCAGATACTAGATACTGAGTAATACTTATTCTCCTTTTTTAAAAGTGATTCTTTTTTTAATTTATATCAGTATATATTATATTAGAAAGAGGGGCATTTTTATTGAACTTATATAGAATATGTATTTTATATGTTACTGATAAATGATATAAGACTGATAAAATCATTAATTATATATTGATATATTGAGTTATCATCCCAACACTCTTATTTAATAAGATATGTATGCAAAAAAAAAAAAATATGAAATATATCTAAAAAAGAATGCAGAACTAGAAATATGTAATTCAAATACTAAAATATAAGATTCTATATTTAAGAAATTTTTGTAGGTCACAAAGTATTCTAAAATACCCAAAATATTTGCAGAAATACAATATAATGTTATCTATATAATCCACTTATAGATGAGGGATATAACTAATGTATATAGTGTAATATAGCAGACACTTACTCTTGAAAGTAAGTTGGATGTCTGTATCTTGAATACTTGACTGTTCTGACTCTCGCAGAGTCTTTGGGGTTGCAGGAGTAGGTGAGTTCAAAGTATATCTGCCTGTAGGCTTACTAGTTCCTTTGCTATCTCTTTGCTTTGAACTATTTTAATCTGAGGCTTTATTCACTCTAAGATACTGAGTTATTTATATAAGTTTTGCTAGCTATAAGATGGCTAAGTTATGTTTCCTATGAGTCATTTCTTTCACAAGTGTTAAATCCTTAATATCTGTTAAATCTTTGACAATTATTGAAGAGTTTAATATCTGTAAATAGTTTAACATTCATGAAAACTTTAATATTTGTAAAATGACTGCTATCTGTGCTATACTATATTTAGGAATCGGATTCAGATATCATGATCAAATGTCTTATTCCCCTGATTCATACTACTAATTCAGATCAACTGTCACAACTTCCTCCTAAATAGGTGATTTGTCTCTGAAACATCCTATTTACTCAAACTCCCATGCTTCTAAGATTTGTATCTCCTTGTACTGTGCAATTTGTGTTATTATGTTCTCCCAATGATATCTTTTGATATGTCTGAAATCTCCTGGGACTACTCCTTGAAACTGGGCTAAGGCTGGCTCATCATCCTTGAACAACTTATTGATTCATTTGGCAATCATGATCTGAGCATGAGAAAGCTGGCACTCTCTAATCCAGTCTTCTTTTCCCATCTTTGGCTGCAAATTCAGTAGTTGTCCCAGTTTGAAGTATTCCTGAAACTCGGTTTGGTTCTGGTAGGTCTTTAAGTGTGAAATTTATGACAGGTGTATCTGGACTATACTCTAGATACTGTCAAAGAATTCCTCTATAGCAGGTGGTTCAGTGCTGCACCATTGTTTTTCTATGGCTCATTGTACAGTACTAGTGATCTTGAGAGCTGAGGCAGTACTCCTCTGGTTAGCTATGGTATCTCTTGAGTCAGTTTTGGTGAATGGTAGTGGGGATGATTGTGCCTGAGAGTTTTTATAGCCAAAAGGTGGTCCCTTTTATATCTTGCACAAGGTAAGGTCCTTCCCACTTAGGGTCCAGTTTTCGTGACCATGAAGCTTCTACTATATTCCAATATACCAGGATTTTGTCTCCTATCTTGATAATCTCCAAGGGTTTGTAGGTCTTTTCTGCATTCTTCTATTATAGTGCCTGTGCCTTGGTTATGTAATCTTCAGCCTTCTTTCTGATTTGGTGTAGTCTCTGTATTTCTCGATCTATATGTTTCTATACAGCATCTCTATTGGATGATAGGGTTTCTTGAGAACTTTCTTCTATGAACAGAATTTCTCAAGGGGTAAAGTGGGTACTTTGTGATCTGATATCCTGGAGAGCAGATAATGCTATTGGCAGATAGTGATCCCAGTTTTTATAGTTATCACAGATCTTGGCAATAACATTCTTGAGAGTCTTGTTGGTCCTTTTTACTTGTCTGTTTTCTTGAGGGTGATAGACTGTGGTCTGGATGTGCTGGATCTTGTACTTCTTGTAGAGAACCTCAAAGAACTGGTTCATGAATTCTGTTCCTCTATCTGTAGTTACTTACATTGGAGTCTTGAACCAGTAGATGATTTCTTTGTGGAAGAAATTGACAATTGACTGTACATTGGCTTCTTTGAGAGGTCCTGCTTCTATCCATTTTGTAAAAAGGTCTATGATGACAATGATATATCAATTGTCAGTCAAGGTCAAAGGTAGAGGGCCAATTACATCCATTGCTATATGGGCAAATGATACTGGTTCTATGTGTGCTGATCCTGGGGCTTGGTTTTATTGGTCTTGCTTCTGTTTCTGACATTTGTCACAGGTTTTGACAAATTGTCTGATATCTTTCTCCATTCCTGGCCACCATATTATTCTTCTTACCTTATCATATGTATTTGTTCCTCCTAGATGGCCAAGTTCATGTACTGATTTCATTGCTTGCTCCTTCTTGTGTTCTGGTATAACTAGTAGTTTTTCTTTCTTCAGTGTTTCTCCATCGGTTTTGAATTGTTACCATGTTCTGTTAATAATCATTTGTGTCCATTCTTTCAGATATTGGGGCATCTTTCGCTGTCTCAGGTATGTGATGATTCTATAGTAGAGCTTCTTATTCATAATTGATTTATTGGTTGGAGGTATTTTGGGGTATCTATGAGAGAGCATCTGTATTGGAATTTGTTCTTCCAGGGTAGTGTACAATAGTTACATTGTAGGCTTGTAGCTTCATTATCCATCTGGTGTAGATTCCTTTGGGTTGTCCAGTTGTCAGTAGCAAGGTGAGAGCTGAGTGGTCTGTCTGAATGGTGAAGTGTCTTCTGGCCTGGTAGTAGTGGAACCTTTCCACAGCCCAGATAACTGCGAGGTATTCCAACTTATAGGATTCGTATTCTTTTTCAGCTCCTTGGGTTCTGTGGCTAAGGTATATAATGACGTACTCTTTTTTGTCTTCCTTTTGAGCTAGGACTGCTCCTAGTTCCTGTGCACTTGTATCTGTCTGCAGGATGAATTCTTGAGTCCAATTGGGTCATCTGAGGATGGGTGCCTGGGTCAGTCTGACCTTGAGTTCATCAAATGCTTTTTGTTGTCTACCAGTCCACTGGAACTTAGTGTCCTTCTTATTGAGTTTATAGATTAGACTTGTGATGTTGGAGAATCCTCTAATAAATCTGCGATAGTAGGAGGCAAGTCTCATAAAGGCTTGGGCTTCTGTAACAGTGGTGGGCCTTGGGTATACTACTACTGCTTATATCTTGAGGGGGTCCATGTGTGTTCCATCTTGATTGATAACATAGCCAAGGTAGGAGATCTCAATTTCTACAAACTTGTACTTCTTGGGTTTGATGTAAAGGCCATATTGTCTTAGTTTCTCCATTATCTACTGTATGTACTGCAGATGTTCCTCAGGTGTCTTGCTGTAGATGATTATATCATCAATATAAACCATCATCTATCTTCCTATATCATAGTGGAAGATTTTGTTCATCATTCACTGGAAGCTTGCTGGTGTATTGCACATCCCGAATGGCATTCGCAGGTAGATGTAGGTTCCATCTGGGGTGATGAAGGCTGACTTTTCGCTTGCCATTTCTGTGAGTCTGATTTGGTGGAATCCTGAGTATAAGTCTAAGGTGCTGTAGTACTGTGCTTCATCTCCTAGTGTTATAAGGATATCACTGATGAGGGGCAGTGGTTGGTGATCCTTCTTAGTAACTGCATTGAGCTTTCTGTAGTCAAAACAGAGTCTTGGGGCAAATTCTCCAGGCTTGCTTCCTTTTTTCAGGGCTAGTACAACTGGTGAAAACCAGGGGCTGCTGGCTTCTTTGATAATACCAGCTTCTTCCATCTGCTTGATTTCTTCTCTGAGCCATTCTTGGTAGGCTGGTAGGACAGGTCTTGCCTTCTGGTAAATTGGTTTGGTGTCTCCAGTATCTACCTCATGATAGTAGTGTGGAGTCTTTCCTTTGATATCCTTGAAATCCATGGCAAGGACATCCTCAAATTCATGGAGTATTTTCTTGAGTTCCTCCTTGAGTGGGAATTCATTTCCAATAGTGTAGCTGTGCTTGTTTGTGGTTTCCTCCTTCTTATGCTCCAGTTCAGTGATCTTGGTACTAGCAAATACTCCTCTTTCTGTGGATCCAAATCCTTTCTTTCCTCTTTTTGTTTCCTCCAAATTCTTGACTTCTATGATCCTTGGTTGTAGGATCAGAAAGATCAACATCTGTGCCAACTGGTCCTTCTTCTTGACTGGGAATGGAATTGTAGGATTATGATTCCTAGCAATGAGCAGAATTTCTCCAGTATAGTCAGAATTGATGACTCCTCCTTCAATAGTAATTTCACTTCTGGCCAGGCTACTTCTTGTCTTGAGGATCCCAACATGATCCTTTGGGATAGTCATCTCCAGTCTAGTTGTGAGTAGGGTGGTTGTCTGGGGTTCTAGTATGGCTTCTTCTACTGTAGCAATGTCCATTCCAGCTGCATTTTCCGACTTGTATTCTGGCAAGACTGCATCAGGGTGGATCCTTCGAATCTTGATCTTGATTTCTTCTTCATCATCACTATCCTCTAGGAGGGCTAGTGGTTCATCATCTTCCTCCTCCTTCTCTTCTCTGACCTGTTTTTTGAGAGCTTTCTGTCTTCTTTTCTGGTGGATCTTCTTGATTCTGATGGTGCACTGGTAGCAATCATTAACATGCTCCATATAGTATATCTTGGTCCCATGAGGACAGACTCCTTGTGATGCATAGTCTTCTGCGATCTTCTTGCACTATTCTTCTTTACTCATCCATCCTACTTTTTTCTTCAGAGTAGTCACCATATAAGCTTCCTCTTGCTCACTCTCTTCTTGCTCCATGTCAGACAAGACTCTTTATTGACATTGATGGGAATTTGTATCTTCTGTCCCCAATAGGTGATTTGCATCTTCTGAGCATTGAGATCGATTACTGCTCTGGCTTTATAAAGTCATTGATTGCCGATGAGGATATCATAGTTGGTGGCATTAGTTACAATTATATCTACTGGGATGGTTGCTCCTCTAATCTTGATGGAGATATCTCGGATCTTTCCCAGAGAGGTGGCTCTTGTGCCATCTGCTGTGATGAACACCAACTTGGTTGCTTCTTCAATCTCCCAACCCAGGCAGTCTGCTGCCTTCTTGCTGAGAAGACATCCTCCTGCTTTAGTATTGATGATGGCTTCAAAGATTCTATCTTCAATTTGGTATATTGCATAGGCAGAGGTTTTGCAATTGTCTTCACTTTCTTCTCCTGAGTCCTCTTGAACATTATTGGCCTCAGTTATCTTCCATTCTTGCTCCTTGGTTGTTTCAGCAAGTCTGAATCTCATTTGCTGTCTAAATGTTGGAATTTCTGCAAGCTGACCAAAAGTTGCATAGACCTTTTGTTGGCTAAGGTCCTTGAAGATATCATACTTGAAACTCTTAGTCTTGTGAAGTTTCTTTTCTTTTTCTCCTAGAGTAGTTCCTTAGATAATATCTTGAACTGCTTGCTCCAGCTCTATATCTTGGTCCATCTCTTTGACTTGGCTTTCTGTGGCAGTTTCCATCTGCTTTTCCACTGGGTTCTTCTTGGGTCTTCCTGGCAGTCTCTTGTAGGGTTCCTTATAAATATCCTTCTTAGTGGTCTGGGCAGGATAGACCTCCCATTCTTCTTCATCAGAATCTCCAATTTCTTTGAAGGTAATTGTGTTGGCCTACTCCTTGTTTCTAGTAGCATTACTTGGTTGGGCCTTGTACTTGGTTTCACTCATGCATTCATAGGAGTAGTGGCCTTCTTCTCCACAGGTGTAGCAAGTATCTTTCTTCTTATCTGAGGTGGCAGCAAACTTCTGAACAGGGTGGTGGTCTCTTCCTCTGATCTCCTTTACCATATCTCCCAGGTGGGCAGTCATTTCTGCAAACCTCTTAGTGAGTTCCTCCAAGGGGTCACTGTTCTTTTGCTGCTCTGTAGCTTTTGGCTGAGGTGTGTTTTGATTGATCATTGTGGTAGGGATCACACTGGTTGTCTTGGATGCTTCAATTCTGACTCCTGTGACCCTCTCCATTGTATGGTCTTGTGGGTGTCTGGCTATCCAGTATCGCTGAGCATAGGTGACCTTCTGTGGCAGATCCAGAATTACTGGTGATGAGCGGATAGCCATGGCTATCTCTGGGTGGACTCCTTTCATGAAGGTTGTCTCGGCTACTTGGTCTTGGATAGCATCAGCATAATTTGTGAGGATTATCTGATATCGGATTCTTGTGTAGAATGTGTTTAGATCTTCACTCATTCCTTGGCATATTGTGTTGAGCTGATCCTTTAGAGCTTGCTTGATCTCATCTGTGTAGTAGGTAGTTTGAAGCCAGGTCTTCTGTGCTATCAGTGTAGCATTGGCATCATTTCCCACATGGTTTGCAGCTATGAATGCTGCTCTTGCAGGGCCTCATAGGCTAAGGGCATAAGGGCTACTTGCTGTGCTGCTGTCAGGGTCCTTACAGTGGCATACTGCTCAAAATCATCAATGAAGGTGATGATTGATTCATCTGAGGTATATCTGTGAAATACTGGTGGTCTTATATCCATCTTGTCTAGGTATTAGGGCTCAGTTTGTATGGTTGTTTGGGTAGTGGCGGTTGTTTATTGTTCAGCTTGAAAGTGAGAGATTTGTCTTGAATTACCAGCCAATGGGCACCAAGTTGTAACATAGTGGATACTTACTCTTGAAAGTAAGTTGGACTTCTATATCTTGAATACTTGACTGTTCTGACTCTCACAGAGTCTTTGGGGTTGCAGAAGTAGATGAGTTCAAAGTGTATCTACCCATAGGCTTAATAGTTCCTTTGCTATCTCTTTGCTTTGAACTATTTCGATCTGAGGCTTTATTCACTCTAAGATACTGAGTTATTTATACAAGTTTTGCTAGCTATAAGATGGCTAAGTTACATTTCCTATGAGTCATTTCTTTCATAAGTATTAAATCCTTGACATCTGTTAAATCTTTGACAATTATCAAAGAGTTTAATATCTGTGAATAGTTTAACATTTGTGAAAACTTTAATGTTTGTAAAATGACTGCTATCTGCACTATACTATATTTGGGAATCAGATTTAGATACTATGATCAAATGTCTTATTTCCCTGATTTATACTACTAATTCAGATCAACTGTCACAATAGATGTAGAATATAGTATTAGGTTTTTAATAGTCTGAAAAGTATCCTGTGATCAATTGAGTACTGGTATAAGACCTATTCCTTTAGCACATTGCTTGAACTTTAGCTTTGAAAGAGCTTTAGTAAGTGAATCTGTAATCATATACTCTATAGAGATGTATTCTAAGTATATTTTGCCATTTACTATGTATTTATGAATAAAATGGTATTATATATCAATATGTTTCATTCTGCTATAGTGTATTAGGTTCTTGACAAGTGCTATTATCAATTGATTATTCTTCTTGATTAGTATAGAATTCCATTTCTAAGTGAAGCTGAGCTCCTTTAATAGCTTGTAGAGCTAAATGGCTTCCTTTGTTGTCAATGATAATGCCTGATATTCAGCTTATATAGATGATATTATAATGGAGAATTACCTATATATCTGCTATGAAATAATGGACTCTTTACCAATATAAAAGAAGTACTCAGTTGTAGATTGACAGTTATCTAAGTCTTTACTCCAATCAGTATCACAAGCACCAAATAGCTGGATACTATTGCTTTTATCATTACTCCCACTTAATCTAATATTGCCACCATCCAACATGAGTATATAGTATACTGATTCCTTTAAGTATCAGAAAATCCTCTTAATGGCACTCTAAAATGAGTTATCATAACAGGAATATTGCACTACCTTATTCACAATATATGATATATTGGGCCTCATTCCAAGTATTAAATATATAAGAGAACTAACTACTTGTCAATAGGGAATATTGTTATTGTCTTTGGTACTGCTCTTAGTGAGTGCATTATAATCATCCTTGGGTATAGTATCTGGCTTCCTTAACTTCACAGAAGTGTTCATAGGAGTATCAACAGGTATGCAATTACTCATATTGAAGTATTTAAGGATAGCTTTAGTATAAGTTTCTTATGAGAGGTATATGGTACATACATTCCTATTATATATGATAGATATCTCTAAAAGAAAGGATATGTCACCTATGTTGATCATCTTGAATTCTTGGTATAGAGTTTCCTTTACTCTATTAATCTTATTTTTACTAACTACAATAATGATATCATTAATCCATATGCCAATAAATACTATACTATCATCATAATACTAGATATATATACAATTATCTGTTTTGCAATACTTGAATCCATTGTTGAGAAGATGTTTATCAATTCTTTTGTTCTATAAGTATGTTACTTGCTTGATATCATATAATCTTTTATATAGTCTACATATGAGCTCACTATTCTTATTGATACATAGTTTGTATCCTTGTAGTTAACAAATATATAGTTTAGTATCTATATCACTATTCAGGAAGGCTGTCTTAATATTCATCTGATAGATTTCTAGATTGTATAGCATGCTAATTGTAAGGAGTATTTTAAGTGAAGTAAGCTTAAATACTAGTAAAAATGTTTTATCATAATCAATACCATAATCTTGCAAATAACTCTTGGCAATAAAGTGAGCTTTATACTGCTCTATATTGCTATCAGTATTGCACTTTATCCTATATACCCACTTAGATCTAATTGCTTGATGATTGGATATAAGGTGTTAATTCTTAGGAGTATACATATATTAGTTCTTAATTGAGATCTTATTGAGTACTTAGTAATCAATATACATATAAAGACTTTCATTCTTCTTATAGATAAAGAGCCTCAGTATATTATATAGTAATTTTGATAGATAATATCATGTAGTAGTTGCTAAGTCCTTCAAATATGCCAGATTCTCTTCAAGGTATATCTCTTAGATTAACTCAAGTTTGTTAAAAGTAAGTTCTTATTGGAGTGCCTTCCCAAGGTCTTATAGTCCTCAAACTTCTTATCTTTAAACTGTCTTGTTATCTCTTAGATTGCTTGCAAGAAAGTATGTGTAAATGAAACTAGAACTGAGGGGACTATATTATATACATTGTCATGTAGTGGGCATTGAGTCCTTCAAATACATCAGATTCTCTTCAAGGTATATCTCTTAGACTAACTACAAGTTTGTTATAAGCAAGTTCTTATTGGAGTGCCTTCCCAAGATCTTATACATAGTCCTCAAACTTCTTATCTTTAAACTGTCTTGTTATCTCTTAGATTGCTTACAAGGGATTGTATATAAGTGAACTGGAACTGACTTTATTTCAGAGGAAATAAGAGGGGTATTTATACAAAATATAATTCAATGGTTGCTAAGATATAAAGCTAAATATAAATTCCAATAACTAAAACTACTAAGTTCTAGGGTCAGCACTGATGGTTGTACAGGTTCAGGATGCTGGTATAATTCAGTGTAACAAAGAATACTGGTGCTGGAACAATTTTGCGTCACCTCAGAATGTCAGTGCTGGCATTATCCAGTGTGATATGAGAATACCAGTGCTGGTATTATCTAGTGTAATATGGGACTTAGAGCAGAAAGTTCAGAACCATGGAGGCTTCATCATCATTATCATTATCACTGAAGGAGATGAGATCTGTGAATTCGTCATTTTTGTATGCTTTGATGTTGCACAGGATGACGTCATCACCGATGACATCATCACATAATCAGGAACAATATCTGGAGCTCTCCAGTCTATGAGGTTCTCTTTCACAAAATAGGGGACAAATGTGGGGTCTTGGAGAGATCTAATCTGGATGCTTGGGCCTTGAAATACTGAGATCAACCCTTGCAGGAATTGGTCTGGGTTGTCTTGGAGGATAGAGTGCCAGAAGTCTTCTACTTCATCACTATTGAGGGTGATAGTGGACTGGGCTTCTGTAGCCACCCTGGCTTCTAGTGTATTGATACAGCAGGATGACAGGTCTCTGAAATCTGAGACTCTAATATACTCTAAGTTGGGGATCAACCATGGTGCATGCCTGAAGATCTGGTGGATCTTCTTAGCTGTCCTTATTTCATGTATATCCATGGGAGTGGCATCTTGTAGCTCTTGAGTGCTGGCCTGTGGGAACTCCTGGCAGAGGAGGTTTCCTATTTTGTACTCCTGCTACATTTGGAGGCATTCAGTAGCAATGGTGATCCTTGTTTCCATTTCACAGTGGTAGAGAATAAAGTGATAGGGGTCTGCAGTACCCAGGTTAACACTAGGAGTCCTTCTTGAGCAGGTCCTCATGGCTCTTCTGATGTCTTGGAACATCCTTTATTCAACTGAGATACCTTGGTGGTTCCTTGACCTTGAGGTTTGGCAGGCAGTAGGCATTTAATTTGTAGTAAGTCTTTGAGCTATTTTGGGATTGGTGGTTCTTATTGGTTGCTGCTACTGTGGTTCCTTGATCCTTCTTTTATATTCTTCAAAATGCTTGTACTGTAGTCACAATGACTCACAGTTGGTCATCATTGCTCATCTCATATGCCATATGATCTTCTTGTGTTCCAATCTGGTGGCTTGCAAGGAAAGGCTGTCTCCTGTGCTGATGTCATCATTCTGGGGTCACTGTTACAATAAATAAGATTTTTGCTTATCAATTCTGATAGTTATTCCTTGAGAATCTCTAGCTTAGGTTGGGCTAGTTGATAGATTTTATAGTAGAGAGAAGATAATCTCAATGCTATATTCTACTACTTGGGCTAGAAATAGTTCTTAGAGTTTTTGAAAAATATCTTCATATTCCTTAAGTAGTTCTTAGAGATTGTCTTTCTTATCTTTATCCTCCAGAAGTTAAAGAAGTTATTTATTATCTTCTTTTAAAATCTCCTTAACTATATATATATTGAGATACTGGTCTTGTTTTCAAATAAACTTCTTTATCTAAATGGTGGAGATAATATCATATCTGGGCTTTGATTTCTTCTTAGCATACTTGGGTTTTAACTTGATATCTTTTAGAGAGATTATATTAGTTTGCCAATCAATATGGGGATTTCTCTGAGAGAGCCAGAATTTTTCAAGGATGAGATTGTATTTAGAGAGATGTGTAATATAAAAAGTTTATCTTATAGTGTAATCTCTGAGTTACAGAAGTACATTCTTGTATATCTTGGAGAGTTTATATATTATTTTATTTCTGAATATGATGATGTTTTCTTCTGAGTTCTTCTGTAACTTAAGGTAGAATTTGTCAGCAGTTTCTTTGTTAAGATAGTATTTACTTACTCTACTATTAATAAGAACTTCAATAGAGTTTTCTTTAATTTTTCCTTGGAGACAGATATATTCTATATTGATTTCTTATCAGATAGTATTTACTTTTAGAATAGTTCTTCTTTCAATTTTGTACTTTTTTATCTTTATCATTGATTTTCTTGATTTCTTTATCTCATTATTCTGGAATAGTTGACTTGTAATTTTTGGATTTAAGGACACATGTAATGCATTCTTCTATATATTCAAAATAGTATATCTTGATTCTATAAGGGTATTATCCTATAGAAATATATCTATCAGTAATATACTAATATTATTTCTGGTCT
Organism: Jimgerdemannia flammicorona; assembly: GCA_003990745.1. Taxonomy (NCBI): domain Eukaryota; kingdom Fungi; phylum Mucoromycota; class Endogonomycetes; order Endogonales; family Endogonaceae; genus Jimgerdemannia; species Jimgerdemannia flammicorona. The sequence goes on along the minus strand of RBNI01000113.1, from coordinate 12,592 downwards.
CAGTCTTGAGGTTCTTTAATCCAGACAATCTTTAGTACTTTGGTCTTCTCTTTGGCTTTATCAGAGTACTTTTCTATTGATTCAAAAGCTTTTTCTCCTCTATTAGAGAGTGATAGTTTATTTGTTTTCTCTACTTTAAGGTCATTATATATTACTTTAATGATGGCTTGGGTAATTTATTTTCTACATGTAATTTTAATGGCCTTTTATCTAGTATTATATAGTAGAACTTTAATTTCACCTTTGAATCTCTGGTCTACAACTTCTCCAGCTATTGTCATATAGTGGTCACTGAGTCCTTCAAATATACCAGATTCTCTCCAAGGTATATCTCTTAGACTAACTCAAGTTTGTTATAAGCAAGTTCTTATTGGAGTGCCTTCCCAAGGTCTTATAGTCCTCAAACTTCTTATCTTTAACTGTCTTGTTATCTCTTAGATTGCTTGCAAGGAAGTGTGTGTATTGCACTGAGAGGAACTGAATTGACTGACTTTATTTCAGAGGAAATAAGAGGGGTATTTATACAAAATATAATTCAATGATTACTAAGATATAAAGCTAAATATAAATTCCAATAACTAAAATAAAATGCCAGGACAGGAAAAACTGCCAAGTTCCAGGGTCAGTACTGATGGTTGTACAGGTTCAGGATACTGGTATAATTTGGTTTCACATCAGAATGCCAGTACTGGTATTATTTTATATTATATCAAAATATCGGTGCTGGAACAATTCTGTATCACCTCAGAATGCTGGTGCTGGTATTATCCAGTATAACTCAGGGACTTAGAGCAGAATGTTCAAGACTATAGGGACTTCATCATCAGAGGTCAGGATATTTTCAAAGGAGATGAGGTCTGCAAATTTATGTAGATCGTATGTTTCATGTATCTCATATGGGATGATGTCATCACCAATGACATCATCACATTTGGTAGTAGAGAAATCAGGGGCTCTCCAATCTATGAGGTTCTCTTCCACAAAATAGGGAACAAATGTGGGGTCTTGGGGAGGTCTAACCTGGATGCTTGGGCCTTGGAATACTGAGATCAATCCTTGCAGGAATTGGTCTGGGTTGTCCTGGAGGATGGAGTGCCAGAAGTCTTCTACTTCATCACTATTGAGAGTGATAGTAGACTGGGCTTCTGTAGCCACCCTGGCTTCTAGTGCATTGATATGGTGGGATAATAGATCTCTGAAATCTGAGACTCTAATATACTCCAAGTTGGGGATTGACCATGGTATATACCTGAAGATCTGATGGATCTTTTTAGCTATTCTTGCCTTACATATATCCATGGGAGTGGCATCTTGTAGCTCTTGAGGGCTGGCCTGTGGGAACTCCTGGCAGAGAAGGTTTCCGATTTCATACTCCTGCCACATTTGGAGGCATTCAGTAGCAATGGTGATCCTTGTTTCCATTTCATAGTGGTAGAGGATAAAGTGATAAGGGTCTGCAGTACCCAGGTTGACACTAGGAGTCCTTCTTGTGTGAGTCCTCATGGCTCTTCTGATGTCTTGGAACATCCTTTCTTTGACTGAGATACCTTGGTGGTTCCTTGACCTTGAGGTTTGGTGGGCAACAGGCATTTTGTTTGTGATAAGTCTTTAAGCTATTTTGGGATTTATGGGGCTTGTTGGTTGCTGCTACTGCAGTTTCTTGATCCTTCTTTTATATTCCTCAAGATACCCATACTGTGGTCACAATGACTCACAGTTGGTCATCATCACTCATCTTGCATACTGTATGATCTTCTTGTGCTCCGATCTGGTGGCTTATAAGAAAAGGCTGTCTCCTGTGCTGATGTCATCATTCTGGGGTCACTATTACATCTTCCTCCTAAATAAGGATCTTCTCAAGTATCCTTATTCATTGGTCCAGCCCTGAAAAATTTGCTGATCCCATAACCTCTAGCAAGGGGTCGAAAAGTGGTGTTTAGGGCTGGTATCTTCTCTTTGTATTTTGGCATAATGGTGAAGGGTCACTCCCTTCATATAGAGCAAGGGCCTGATTCTGATCTTGACAAATCAGTTGATGGTTCGAACTCCTCTGGCTTCGAAAGTCTCACAGATGAGTAGTTGCTGGTGCTGTATCCCTTAGAGAATGGTCCAGACAGATAGCCTGCTGGTCATGGGACATGTTGTTATGATTCATGGACTAGAACCTTGTGGGCAGTCATCACGTTTTGCTTCTCTTATATAGGTTCATGGTACTTCTTGAGTCTGTTCCTATATACTGTGGTAGGCAGTATGGTCTCTGAGATTTTTCTAAGCCAGAAGGTAGTTCCCTTGATATCTTGCATGTAGAAGGGTCCTTCCCATTTGGGCTCCAGTTTTCACAACCATGAGGCTTCTACTATATTTCAATACAGTAGGACCTTTTTTCTGATTTGGATGGGTTCTAGGGTCTTGTGATTCTTTTCTGCATTCTTCCTTGTCAGCGCTTGTGACTTGATGATATAATCTTCAGCCTTCTTTCTGATTTGGTGTAGTCTCTGGATTTCTACATCAACCTGTCTCCAAGATAGGTCTAGATTTGTAGCTAAGGTTCTATCAAAATCATCTTCTCTGAAGAGTAGTTCTCTTGGAGTAAAGTGTGTGCTCTATAACTATATATCTTGTAGGACAGAGAGGGTAGTTGGGAGATAATTATCCCAATTCTCATATGTCTCTGAGATCTTTGCCAGGATGTTCTTGAGGATCTTGTTGGTTCTCTCTGTCTGTCCATTTCCTTGAGGGTGGTATGTGGTGGTCTTGATGTGTTGGATCTTTTATTTCTGATATATTGTCTCATAGAATCCATTGACAAATTCTGTACCATGGTCTGTTGTGATTTGCTTTGGTGACTTGTAACAGCAGATGATTTCTCAGTGCAGGAAGTTGGCTATAGAGAGGGTATTGGCTTCTTGTAATGCTCCTGCTTCTATCCATTTTGTAAAGAGGTCTACAATAACTAATTATAATATAGTGGTTTCCTGATAGTATTACTGGTAGTAGCTCAATGATATCTATTGTGATGTAGTGGAAGGGGATAGGCTCAATTCTTGATGACCCAGGTGTCTGGTCTTGCTGATCTTGTTTCTGTTTTTGGTACTTGTCACACTCTTTGACAAATTGGTATAGGTCTTCTTCCATCTTGGGCCACTACATGGTTCTTCTTGTCTTGTTGTATGTGTTGGTTCTTCCTAGATATCCTTGCTTGTGTACTTCCTTCATTACTTGATACTTCTTGTGTTCAGGTATTACTAGCTTTTCTCCTTTTCTGAGTGTAGTATTGTCTAGTTCAAACTGTTTCTAAGTCTAGTTGATGATGGTGATTGTCCAGGGTTTGAGGTGGTTGGGCATCTTCTGCTGCCCAAGGTAGCTTGATTAATCCATAGTATAGCTCCTTATTTATGTTGAATAGTCTTGATGGGGGTGTTTCAGGGTATCCTTGAGAGTGCATCAGCATTGGTGCTGGTTCTTCCTGAGCAGTGCTTAACAGTACAGTTATACTCTTACAGGCTATAGATCCATCTGGCATATATTCCTTTGGGGTTCAGAGTGTGGAACAGCCAGGCAAGAGTGGAATGGTCTGTTTGAATAGTGAAGTGTTTCCTGGCTAGGTAGTAGTGGAACTTGTCTACTGCCCAAACTACTGCTAAGCATTCAAGCTTGCATGACTCATAGTTCTGTTCTGCTCTATGGATACCTTGGTTTGTATAGGAGATGACATATTCATGTCCATCTTTCTTCTGAGCTAGGACTGCTCTAAGTCCTATGGCACTTGCATCTATCTGCAGGATGAATTCTAGATTCCAATCTGGTCTTCTGAGGATAGGTGCTTGAGTCAACCTGGTCTTGAGTTCATTGAAGGTTTCTTAGTGCTCCTTGGTCCATTCAAATTTGGTTTCCTTCTTCAGTAGCTCATAGATAGGTACTGTAATATTGGAGTATCCTTTGATGAATCTTCTGTAGTAGCTGGCCAGTCCAAGGAAGGCATGGACTTCTGTGGTTGTTCTGGATCTCAGGTAGGCTGCAACAGCCTCAATTTTTATAGAGTCTATATGGATTCTGGTCTGGTTGATGAGGTGTCCTAGGTAGGTGATTTCTTGGGCTGCAAACTTGCATTTCTTGAGCTTGATGTAAAGGCCATGCTCCTTGAGCTTCTTGAGAGCTAGCTGTATGTGATTGACATGTTCCTGTGTAGTATTGCTGAAGATGATCACATTATCAATATAGACAAAGAGCCATTTTCCAATCTCGTTGCTGAAGACTCTGTTCATCATTCACTGAAAACTTGCTGGGGTATTACACATTCCAAATAGTATTTGCAGGTAGATATAGGTGGCATCAGGTGTGATGAAGGCTGATTTCTCACTGGCATCTTGAGTGAGACCAATCTGATGGAAGCCTGAGAATAGATCCAAGGTGGTGTAGTATTTGGCTTTGCTTCCAAGGGTGGTAAGGATGTCTTGAATATTTGGCAGGGGCTGCCTATCCTTCTTTGTGATGGCATTGAGCTTCCTGTAGTCGATGCAGAGTCTTGGCACAAACTCTCCAGACTTGCTTCCTTTCTTTGAGACAAGGACAATGGGTGAAGCCCAGGGACTGATAGCTTGCTTGATGATTCTGGCTTCTTCCATTTCCTTGAGTTCTGCTCGCAGCCATTCTCTGTAGGCAGGTGGTATAGGTCTGGCTTTCTGGTAGATGGGCTTGGTATCACCAGTGTCAACTTCATAGTAGTACTTGGGTTCTTGATTGTGGATATCTCTGAAGTCTGTAGCAAGTACTCCTTCATTCTGGTGTAGGATCTTGAGAAGTTGTTCCTTCAGGGGAAAGTTTTCTCCAATGGTATATGTGTGCTTGTTCTGGTCCTTGTCTTTCTTATATTAAAGTTTGGTAATCTTAATGGCAGCATCAACTCCTCTTCTGGTGGATCCAAAGCCTTGTTCTCCTCTCTTGGTCTTGATGAGTTTGATGGCTTCAATGATTTTGGGTTTCTTGATTTCGTGGATCAGCATCTGGCCAATCCTGTCATGCTTCTTGACTTCAAATGGGGTGGTGGGATTGTGATTTCTAACTATGAGGAAGATCTTACCAGTGTAATCAGGATCAATTACTCCTCCTTCAACTGAGATTTCACTTTTGGCCAGACTGCTCCTGGTTTTCATAATTCCAGCATGGTTTTCTGGCAGCTTGACTCCAATTTCAGTGCCAAGTAGGGTAGTGGTCTGTGGTTCAAGGGTAGCATCTTAAATACTGGCAAGGTTCATTCCTATGGCTCCTTCAATCTTATATTCTGAGATCTTGGCTTCGGGGTGAAACTTCTTGACCTTGAGGGTGATGTCTGGTTCTTGTTCCTCCTCATCATTACTGTCAGCTTGAAGCTCTGGGGGCTGGTCATCTTCTTCAGCTTTCTTTTTTGCTTTGGCAGCTTCTTGCTCATATTTCTGTTAGTGGATTTTCCTGACTTCACTGATACAGGAGCAGCAGTCATTCAGATGTTCAGAGTAGTACATCCTAGTACCATGGGGGCATCTTCCTTGAGGGGCATAGCCATCAATAATCTTATTGTACCACTGCTCATTGGTGAGCTTAGGTGTCTTGTTCTTGTTCCTGTTCACTGAGTGCATGAAGACTTCTGTGTCCTCTTCATCTCCTTTCTCTATGTCTGATAGGACTCCTTTGTGGACATTGATAGAGACTTGTACCTTTCTTTCTCTATAGTTGATCTGCATCTTCTGGGCATTGAGGTCAATGATGGCCTTGGCCTTGTGAAGCCATTGGTTGCCAATGAGGATGTCATAGTTGGTGGTACTTGTAACAATCATATCTACTAGAATAGTAGCTCTTCCTATCTTAATGGGGACTTCTCAGATTTTGCCAAGGAGGGTAGCTCATGTACTATCTGCTGTAATATAGGCTATCTTGATGGACTCTTCAATGTCCCAATATAGGTGGTCAATTGCCTTCTTGTTCATGAGGCATCCTCCAGCACCAGTATCAATGATGCTATCAAAGATACAGTCTTCGATCTGACATGGGATATAAGCTGATGTCTTGTACTAGTCTTCGAATTCTTTACCTGAGTTTTTGGATTCTTCCTGTGCATTGTAAGCTTCTATGATCTTGTACTCTTGATTCTTGGCAATAGTTACAAGTCCTACTCTCAACTGCTGTCTGAAGGCAGAGACTTCAGCTAGCTGTCCAAAAGTAGCATTGATCTTTTGTTCCTTAAGGTCCTTATAGATATCATACTGGTAGATCTTGGTCTTGTACAGCTTCTGTTCCTTCTTGCTTTCACTTTCTCCTGAGACTGGAGTAGTGCCTTCAATGATCTGGCAGGTAGCTTCATCTAACTCCATGTCCTGATCAATCTCCTTGGGTTGAGTCTTGCTTTGAATAGTGACAGCTGGGGTCTTCTTTGGTCTTCCAACTGGCTTGCTATTGCTCTTCTTATCATAGAGCTTGGACTGGGTTCAGGTACCTTCAGTAGCAGGGTAGAATTCGAGCTCCTTGTAGTATTCTTCATCATCAGTGTCACCAATCTCCTCAATGACTACTGTATTGATTTGTTCTCTAGTTCTGCTAGCATTGCTTGGTTGGGCTTTGCATCTTGTTTCAGTCATGCAATTCTTTACATAGTGGCATTCTTCTCTATATCTGAAGCATGTGATATTGCATTCTTCTATAGCAGTTGCAAATCTCTACACTGGTCTTCTGTTGGCACTTCAGACTTCTCTAACAACATCACTAAGATGTACAGTCATCTTGGCAAACTGCTTGGCAAGTTCTTCCACTGGGTCAGCTTTGGCTATCTTGGGGATAGGTGGGGATAGTTGTCTGTTTACAACTGTAGCAGATATGATACTAGTTAGCTTTGATGGCTCTATCTTGATGCCAGTTATTTTCTCTATTAAGTGTTCAGCAGAGTATCTGGCAGTCCAATATCTCTGTGCAAAGACCACTTTCTGATCAAGGGTCAGTGTAGCTGGGGTAGACTGGATTACTAAGGCAATTTCAGAGTGAACTCCTTTGAGGAAGATTGAATCTGCTATTTGTTCCTTGAGGGCATCATCATAGCCAGCCAAGACAATCTGGTAGCAGATTTGGGTATAGAATGAGTTGGGATCTTTACTAAGTCTCTGGCAGATAGTATTGAGTTGATCCTTGAGAGCTTGCTTGATCTCTTCAATATAATATATTATTCTGAGGAAGGCCTTCATGTTGGCAAGTTTGGCTGTACCATTATTGGCAATAGTGACTGTATTGAACTTGTCTCTGGCAGGTCCTCTGAGGCTAACTGGTAGAAGGGCCAATTGTGCATCCATACCAAGGGCTTGTATGGCGGCGAATTGTTCAAAGTCTTCAATAAAGGTTAGGATTGACTCTTCAGTAGTATATCTATAGAATGTGGGGGGATACATTTCTATCTTGTCTTGAATTCTTGCAGGGGTGACTCTCATAGTCAGGGTAGTTATTGTGGGGGTTACTCATTTTTCAGCTTGAAACTGAGAGATTCATCTTGAATCACCAGCCAATGGGCACCAAGTTGTCACATAGTGGTTGCTGAGTTCTTCAAATATGCCAGATTCTCTTCAAGGTATATCTCTTAGACTAACTCAAGTTTGTTATAAGCAAGTTCTTATTAGAGTACCTTCCCAAGGTCTTATAGTCCTCAAACTTCTTATCTTTAACTGTCTTGTTATCTCTTAGATTGCTTGTAAGGAAGTGTATATATTGCACTGAGAGGAACTGAATTGACTGACTTTATTTCAGAGGAAATAAGAGGGGTATTTATACAAAATATAATTTAATGGTTGCTAAGATATAAAGCTAAATATAAATTCCAATAACTAAAATAAAATGCCAGGACAGGAAAAACTGCCAAGTTCCAGAGTTGGTACTGATGGTTGTACAGGTTCAGGATACTGATATAATTTGGTGTTATATCAGAATGTTAGTACTGATATTATTTAGTGTTACATCAAAATATCAGTGCTGGAACAATTCTGTGTCACCTCAGAATGCTGGTACTGGTATTATCCAGTGTAACCCAGGGACTTAGAGCAGAATGTTCAAGACCATAGGGGCTTCATTATCAGAGGTCAGGATATCTTCAAAAGAGATAAGGTCTGCAAATTTGTCATCATTATCATGTAGGTCACATATTTTGCATATGTCATGCAGGATGACATCATCACTGATGACATCAACACATTTGGCAGTTGGGAAATTGGGGGCTCTCCAATCTATGAGGTTCTCTTCCACAAAATAGGGAACAAATGTGAGGTCTTGGGGAGGTCTAACCTGGATGCTTGGGCCTTAGAATACTGAGATCAATCCTTGCAGGAATTGGTCTAGGTTGTCCTAGAGGATGGAGTGCCAGAAGTCTTCTACTTCATCACTATTGAGAGTGATAGTGGACTGAGCTTCTGTAGTCACCCTGGCTTCTAGTGCATTGATACAGTGGGATAACAGATCTCTGAAATCTGAGACTCTAACATACTCCAAGTTGGGGATTGACCATGGTGCATGCCTGAAGATCTGATGGATCTTTTTAGCTATCCTTGCCTCACATATATCCATGGGAGTGGTATCTTGTAGCTCTTGATGGCTGGCCTGTAGGAACTCCTGGCAGAGGAGGTTTTCTATTTCATACTCCTGCCACATTTGGAGGCATTCAGTAGCAATGGTGATCCTTGTTTCCATTTCATGATGGTAGAGGATAAAATGATAAGGGTCTACAGTACTCAGGTTGACACTAGGAGTCCTTCTTGTGCAAGTCCTCATGGCTCTTCTAATGTCTTAGAATATTCTTTCTCTGACTGAGATACCTTGGTGGTTCCTTGACCTTGAGATTTGATGGACAGCAGGCATTTTGTTTATGGTAAGTCTTTGAGCTATTTTGAAATTGATAGGGCTTGTTGGTTGCTGCTACTGCAGTTCCTTGATCCTTCTTTTATATTCCTCAAGATACCCATACTGTGGTCACAATGACTCACAGTTGGTCACAATGACTTACAGTTAGTCATCATTGCTCATCTCACATACTATATAATCTTCTTGTACTCTGATCTGGTGGCTTATAAGGAAAGGCTGTCTTCTGTGCTGATGTCATCATTCTGAAGTCACCATTACACTATATTGAGTCTCTCTTCTTTTACTAGACTACTTCTTTCTGTAAAACAGATGTAGATTTCTTTGAAGACTTCTATTCTAATATCTATACTAATAGTTACTTACTTGTCTAATTAAATGGTTACTTCTATACTAGAGTAGAGATTATAGTCAGTATCAGATTTATGTAATTTATCTGAGATCTTTGTAGTAATGTAAAATCTCTTAACCTTGATTTTCTCAGAGATTCCTTTGGAATCATCTCCTATTATAGTAATGATATGTGAGAAGAATAGTTCTTTATTTATATTAGTCTTCTTATTAGAGTATTTGTGAGATATATGTTCTTTCTTCTTACAGTAGAAATATATTTCTTTCTTTATAAGTTTCTCTATTTTCTTATAAAATCATTCTTGAATCCACCTTATAGTCTTAAAGACTTATTTCTCAATTCATACTTCTTCTCAAATTAGTATTATTTATCATCTTTATTATTTCTATTGTTTCTTGGCCTTTGAGCTATAAGAATGATATATGCTCTAATAATAGCTTATTCTAGATACCATTACTCATATGGGCAATTATAAAGTTATTCTTATTTATAGATTTTTTCTGATAACTATTCAGAGATAGTATAAAAGAAATAAATAACTTGAGTTCTATTTACAGTCTATTCTTACCAGCTATATTCTGCTCCTATAGTATTCAGGGGGGTTTCTAATCTTATAGCAAATGCTTCAAGATCTTCTTTTCTGTCATTATAGAATTATAAGTTCTTGATCTTAGTTCTTACTTCAGCAATATGGGCAGAGCTATAAAACTACTGAATATATAATTAGCTCTTTTAGGCCTATGGTAGCTAAGTAGACTTTATAGTTAGGATGATTATTATCTCCTTCACTTGTAACAATTTTAGTATAGATTTCCCAGATAAGAGGGTATACTAGTAAGTTATGCCACTATTGGGCAGCTGTGCTTATAAAGTATGTAATGACTTTCTCTACTTGTGAGCCTGTAGTTATATAGAGATCTTCAATCTCATAGTATATATTATTATTAAGGATACTGTCTGGATCCCAATTATCATTCCATTCGTTGATATAGTAATTAGTATCAACTTGTTCTATAAATGTTATTATTTGGTCTACTTTGTCTTAAATGAAGTAAGGTGGAGACTTTGCATAGATTTGCTTATTTCAATACTAAGGTAAAGAATATGACTATTTAATTAGCCAATACTGCTATCTTATTAACTGCTGATATCATTCTGCTATCTTTGTTGTCTATTTGGTGAGATAGTTGAGATTCTTCTTCTATTATTATAATATATATATCAATCACAGTTTAGAGTTAATTATTCAATATTATTACTGAGGTAAGTAAGCTTATAGACTAGTAGTTTTGATAGAATAACTATTAGATCTGCTGTGATTTTTAGTAGACTTGACATTCTTAGTAGTGATTCTATAATAGTGCTAGAATCACCAATATCATATTTAGGTATCTTTTTAATTATTCTCCTAGATCTAGATTATATAGTAGGAGCTTTACTAGATCTGGTGGCTTATAGTTCTTATTACTAGATTATTCTTACTTATATATAGAGAATTTGGTAATAGAAGTGAGATTTCTTTTAATAGATATAGTATTCCTTATAGTTTAGAAAGGTCTTGACTTTGAAATAGTAATTATTAGGAAAAAGGTTCAGAAAGTATTTGCTTATAGCTTCAATGGATTCTTATATATATTTCTTATAGAAGTAACTACTGACTAGCTTGTTGAATTTCTCTTCAAGTTCAGAAGTATAGGAGACTTCTTTATTAAGTATGAGAAAAATATTGAATACTTCTTGGATAGTTTTATTATTGAGTTTGTCGAACTTTCCTTAGCTAGTATGGGTTTTGATCTACTTAGTGATGATTCTGTTGACTTCTTTAGCTTGAGTATGGGAAGTATTCAGAGTGAAGGTGCTTCTTAACTATTACTAATAATATTAGTAATATTGACCCGTTCTGATTATTTATAGTAAATTCTTGAAAGAAGATTGCTTATAGGTAGAGAGTAACTTTTACTATAATCAAATTATAATAAAACTATGTATATACTGATAGAATTAATATATTATAGAGAGTTAAAGATAACTTTTAGCTCTAAGTTCTGAGTTCTTGAAAATGTACTGAGTTCTAATTGCCTATTGTGACAAAGTCCAGATATCACTTTCAGATTCTTATACTGATAGAAGGATCATACTTATATTCCAAGTTAATCAGACTTAGAATCATTAATAAGTCAGATCTGAGTTTTTCTTATAATAAAAATACTGCTTTATTCTTATATTTAGAGAAAGTAAAGCTGAGGTTACAATATACTTAATATTGAGAGTATTTATATATTTGAAGACTATAGCTAAATATAGTATACTAGATATATCCATATATAGTTATACTACTTTGAATAACTATACTACTAGTCAGAAATTCTATAAGAATTTTTATAGAAATTTTTATTAGAATTTCTGTCAGAATTTCTAGAGGCTTATAGATATATATAATAATTTATTATACTCAATCTGAGATAAGTTCAATTTAAAGAAAAATATATATTATAAGTAAACCTAATCTTAATTTGAGAAATATAAAGTAGATAATGATTTATATATATATATATATATATATATATATATATTGTGACGTACGCAATTGACAATGGAGTACCGGTGACTGCTAAGATCAGATGACATAATGGCATGACAATCAAATAGACAGCCTGACCCATTAGGTGATCATCCCAAAAGAAGACAAGATGATCTGAGCCAAAATGAAGACCATGTTATTTAAGGAACCATACTTCGCCTCAGGGATCGGCACCAAAGAACCAATACCCATCACACAATGCCTCCCATTCGCCGATCCAACCAGACCTCCCACCGCTCTACCCCTTTGCCTGGCCCAAAGACCCTGATCTTTGAAGCTATCAAGAAGGCCATCTGGCACCCAGATACTTCTGAACACTTGAACTTCTACACCGAGGACCTTGGACACTTCATCAACTACCGGTATATAATGACCCAGCAGCTCAAAGACACTACTGAACGAATGACCCTCTGGCATGACTACGAAATCGGACACCGCCTTTGCAATGAGACTCAAGAAGACAACCGGAAAGGCCTCATTACCAAATTGATAACCACTAGCTGGCTAATTAAGAGAGCCCTCCGTGTCCACCAAATCTTCCACCATATTCCCTGGGCCATAGCACACTTGCAAGGAGTAACGGCTGGCAGCCTCTCCCGCCTTTCAACTGAAGATGCTGACTGGATAGAATCTGAAGTAGCCAACTCTACTGGCAGCAACCGCGTCACTGTAGGAAGCCAACAAACCGAACCCACTCAGCCAGGTTTCCACACCACCCCACTCCGAGACAACCATCAAGGTCACCTAATGAGTCTTATGGAGATATTTGAAGGTCCACCCATTACCATAGAAGCACC